>CANTAL010000401.1:17500-85000 GCA_947650365.1 Chamaelirium japonicum | reverse complement strand
GCTGTTAGCTAACAGCAGTTCGATTAAAATCATGGACCATCCATTTTATTAAAAAACAATTATATAAAAACCATGGGTCGTCCCCTCCTTGACCTCCAGCACCTCAAATTCAGTGCCCGTGCCCTCTCCCTGACCACCGTCCACCTCCGGCTTTGGCTCCCCCCTCCGGCACTGGATCCAGCTCTCCCCTCCGTCACCGGCTCTTCCTCAGGCGCACCCACCAGCGGCGCCCTCATCCTCCTGCTCTGGTGCTTGTTTGGAGGCGGATCGCCCTCATCCTCTGGTGCTCGTTTGGCGGCGCTCTCATCCTCCGACAGCACCCTCTTGTGCGAACGCAACCCTTTCGACCTATGACTGGCTGATCGCAGTCCCCCCTCCCCTTCCGGCACCGATCGCAGCCCCGACCACCCCCTCCGGCGCCGATCGGCTGCCCTTTCCCTCATTCAGACCCCCCGACCAGTGAATCGCACTTGCCCCCTCCAGCAGGCCACCCCCGGGCCGACGCCGGAGAGGGTGAGTACGATCCATCGTCAAGGGAGGTGCCGGAGAGGGCCTTCCGATTGGAGGAGGTAACGCCAGAGGGTACTGCCGGAGAGCGGTGACGCCGGAGGGGGGTGATGCCGGAGGGTACTGCTGGAGGGGGTGACGCCGGAGGGGGTGGGCTAGTGTCGGGGTTTGAGAGAGAGTGATGGGTTACAGTTTTTATGTAATTTTTTTTAATAAAATGGACGGCCCGTGATTTTAATCGGACGGCTGTTAGCTGATAGCCCAAATGTAGAAATAGGTTATCAGCTCATACCTCGTATTATATATATATATATATATATATATATATATATATATATATTTAACGAATAATGGTTATGGGGAGACAAATGAACTAAGACAAAGATCTATTGAGATTTGCTAAGAGAAGTGGGATAAACAGAGAGACTCAATCACAGTCGAACATTTCTAGATGGGACTTTATTTTGAGGAATGTGGTGAGAGTAATTCACCTGTGGAGGCGAAAAAATAGTTATTCTAGAAGGGGTTTTATGTAAAAAAATAGCTCTACACCCACAACGAATCTTATCTGTTGATTCATCAGAATTTCGATGAATCAACGGATGAGATTCGTGGTGGGTGTAGTGCTAATAGGACAAATACAACACCCCAGCTCTACACCCACCACGATTCTTATCCGTTGATCAATCGCAATTCCGATGGATCAACGGATTAGATTCGTGGTGGGTGTAGAGCTAATAGGACAAAAAAACACCCACCATGAATCTCATCATTTGACCCATCAGAATTCCGATGAATCAATGGATGATATTCGTGATGGGTGTAGAGCTAATAGGATAAAAAAAAACCCACAACTCTACACCCACCACGAATGGATGAGATTCATGGATCCAATATTTGGATCAACGGTTGGGATTCACAAATCTCATCCATAGATCCATAGGAATCCTGTCCGTTGATCCAAATTTCGGATCCACGAATCTCATCCATTGATCCATTAGAATTCCGATGAATCAACGGATGAGATTCGTAGTGGGTGTAAAGCTAATAGGACAAAAAATACACCCACCATGAATGTAGAGCTAATAGGACAAATACAACACCCACAACTCTACACCCACCATGAATCTTAACCGTTGACCCATTGGAATTCTGATGGATCAACAGATAAGATTCATGGTGGGTGTAGAGCTAATAGGACAAAAAAAATACCCACAGCTCTACACCCACCATGAATCTCATTCGTTGATCCATCGAAATTCCGATGGATCAACGGATGACATTCGTGGCGGGTGTAGAGCTAATAAGAGAAAAAACTACCCACAACGACGAATGGGATTTGTGGATCCGAGATTTGAATCAACGGATGGGATTCACAAATCTCATCCGTGGATCCATCGGAATCCCATCCGTTGATTCAAATATCGGATCCATGAATCTCATCCACTGATCCATCGGAATTCCGATGAATCAACGGATGAGATTCGTGGTGGGTATAGAGCTAATAGGACAAAAAAATACCCACAATAAATCTCATCTGTTGATCCATCGGAATTACGATGGATCAACATATTAGATTCTTGGATCCGAGATTTGGATCAACGGATTGGATTCACAAGATATTTGGATCAACGGATGGGATTTACAGTTATACACATAATAGGACAAAAATAAATCACTATTATTGTAGCTGATATAGTAACAACGAATTTTTTTGTCCTATTAGCTCTACACCCATCATGTTTTTTTTTGTCCTATTACTGTAGAGCTAATTGGACAAAAAAAATCGTGTAATCTCTCTCTCTCTCTCTTCCCGATTTAATCTCTCTCTCCTGATCTCGCTCTCTCTCTTTCTCTCTCTCTCTCTCCCAATTTCGCTCTCTCTTTCTCTCTCTCTCTCTCTCTCTCGAAAATCTCTTTCTCTCTCTCACTTTCCTGATCTCTCTCTCTCTCTCTCTCTCTCTCTCTCTCTCTCTTCTGCTGTGTGCCCCCCATAACTCTCTCTCTCTCTCTCTCTCTCTCTCTCTCTCTTTCTCTTTCCCACTGTGCACCCCCCGCTCTCTCGCGTCTGCTGTACGCCCCCCTCGTTGTGCATCCCCCCTCTCTTTTTCTCCCGCTGTGTACCCCTCCGCTCTCTCGCACCTGCTGTGCACCCCCTCTCTCTCTCACTATCTCTCTCTTGCTCACTCGCCTGCATGAGTCCCCCTCACTCTCTTTACCGATCTATCTCTCTCTCTGAAATCTCCTTCTCCTTCCCTTGATCTCTGTCTCAGAAATCTATCTCTCTCTCTCCCACTAGATCTCTCTCTCGAAAATCTCTCTCTCTCTCTCTATCTCTCTCTCTCCCTCTCTTTCTCGGAATGCCACTCGAGCATGGGTAAGGCTTTGGATCGGGTCATCTTCAGGTTGTACCCTCATAGTCATTCGTTTGCATATCGGTCGGGGTTGAAAATAATCGGCAATCGTTGAATGCCACCACAGCATGGGTGAGGCCTTGGGTCAAGTCATCTTAGGGTTATCCCCCCCAACAAAAGAGGGAGAGAGAGAGAGAGAGAGAGAGAGAGAGAGAGAGAGAGAGAGAGAGAAAGCAACCTGGAGGGAGGGGGTTCCAAGTTAAAACCTCACCACAATCGTTAGTTTGCATGGCAGTCGGGCTAAGTAGGGTCGGCAACCGTCATGATTCTATTGCCACCCTCGAATTATTGGACCCCTTAATAAAATAGTTACCGCTTTTGAAACGTTCCGTTGCCACCCTCGAAATATGATGAATGCTCCCCCCTCCCTCTTGGGAAATAATATCGTTGCTAATGAATTATTATTGTCGCCCTCAAAATATTGCCGCTACCCTCTAAATATTATCACCACCCTCAAAATATTTTTGTCGCTCTCGAAATCTTTTTCGTGCCCTTGGGCACGGGGTTTTTACTAGTGTGTGTGTGTGTGCGTGTGTGTCTATATATATATATATATATATATATATAGGGGACGGGGAGCCTGGACCTCAGGTGCAGCATAAACGCTGCACCCGGACCTGCATGAACGACACCTGTTACTTTTAACTGTGCGGTGGGCGGATTAAATGGGATTAACTGTAAGGTGGGGGCGATTAAATGGGATTAAATGATGAGGGCCGTCCGATCAAAATGAATCAAACGGCATCAAATCCCGCTGTTATACCCGGCTAGAACACAGAAATCCTATTTAATCTCCATCCCTTGGATTAATGGAATCGAACGGTCTAAAAAAAATCGTTGTTACTATAGCGGCTACAGTAACAGCGAATTTTGTTTGGGCCGTTCGATTGCATACGATCCAACGGATGGGACGGTTGTTGTGTCCGTTCGATTTCCATCCGTTGGATCAATGGGAATCGAACGGACCAAACTAATTTCGCTGTTACTGTAGCGGCTACAGTAACAGCGAAAAATTTTTGGACCGTTCGATCCCATCGATCCAACAGATGAAGATTAAATTGGATTTTTGGGTTGTTGCCGGGTATATCAGCGGGATTCATGCCGTTTGATTCATTTTGATCGGACGGAGCTAAGCTTGCAGCTCATTTGATGCCGTTTGATTCATTTTGATCGGACGGCCCTCATCATTTAAACCCATTTAATCCGCCACCACCGCACTGTTAATCCCATTTAATCCGTCCACCGCACAGTTAAAAGTAACAGGTGTCGTTCATGCAGGTCCGGGTGCAGCGTTTATGCTACACCTGAGGTCCAGGCTCCCCATCCCCATATATATATATATATATATATATATATATATATATATATATATATATATATATATATATATATATATATATATATATATATATATATATATATATATATATAAGGGTGTGTTAGGATGCGGTGTGCGGTGCGTGTGGTGTCGCACCGCAGCCGTCTGATGCACCGATGCGTGTATCGCACTCACGCAACGGGTGCATCAGACGGCTGGGGTGCGACACCGCATTTTATCATTCCTATATATATATATATATATATATATATATATATATATATATATATATATATATATATATATATATATATATATATATATATATATATATATGTTGGGTTTTGGCTCGACTTTACCCAGGTGGTCTTGGACTCGGTCGAGCTAGTGAGTAATAGGTCTGGTACCCGCCATCTGAAAAGAGAAGGGATTAGTCTAACACCAACCTCCTAATAAGACTCTAGACCTAACATGAAACTACTCCTACGAACATATCCCTAGGCTCTGATACCAGCTGTCATGCTATAGAAATCTGAAACCGACTCCTGGTGTGTGAATTGAGAAAAACCAAAGATTTTAGGGTTTGGTCAACTGTCTATTCTAATTAGGGTTTTTCACCTGGTTTCTACTCTCTCAAGAATATTTTAAAACTTACTTTTTTTTTTCAAAAAGATTTTTATTTTAAAAAAAAGATATAAAGATACAGTTTCAACGACAGGTAGATGATCACGCTCGACCCTCAACCGGGCTATCCTCTCAGTATGTGCGGCCAGCCAGTGCCCCACATGCTGACAGAAGTCCCTCTAAAGGAGCACGAGGCTCAAGCCTCTAACGGCGAGCCGAGTAGCCTCGCTCACTCTCTAGAACTCGGGCACTGGTTCACATATCCTATCTAATGGGCTAGTCAATTAGGTCACTTTATGTTTTATATTTTATTGTGAGCTATCCTAGGCTTGAGACCTTGAGGAGAGGCCTACCAAAAAAGAATACAGCTGGATCATTGCCACTAATAATATACACTGAGCCAAATAAAGTATGATTACACTACCAGAAGGAAAATGACTACTACAAGACCTACTGTAATCTAAGACTCCACCGCCGTCCTAACTCCGCCGCTGGCCTCGCTGCTGCGGCTACCCTTGAGTCTCCGAACCTGCAGAAGAGCCTACTCGTGGAAATGAGTTGCCCCCAAAATGAATTGGGAGATTAGCCAAATAAATGGCTAGTAACAAGCTAACTGCCTAGGTAATTAATGACGCCCGTATTTATAAATAATTTACTGATTAGCCTAATTGTCCGACTATATTCTCAATCACACCCTAAGTGTCCATGCATTTTCTACATTTGCATATAATTCCTACTATCACTAGGTTATCGAGAGTACCATTGTACAGTTAATAAAATTAAACACACTCAATATGAACCCCGGATATTTTGTTCATCCTGCCCTCGGTCGGGCATTACTATAGGGCCTTTTATTTCGATGTAGAGAGCCAACTCTCTCATCGCGCATACTCCGACACCATGCGCAAAGTCACCCATATGATCATAAGGGGTTTCCCGTCTTTCACGGTGGAGCTCTACCGCTCAACTTGCTTTCCTTGGGGGCTTCAACTACCCCGGGACAGGATTGCTGGGCCAATCCCTCTTCCAGGGCACCACCTATTGACTTTACCACAATCCCTGCCCGTGACCCCCTAGCCTACTAATCTTCGGCAGTGTGCGCAGGGTGGTTCACGGCCCTTGCGCGCACGGGGTCCGAATCTTTCCACATGATAGAATATCATACCAATATAATAATAAAGCAATTTCGATATTTTACCCCGGGATTCGTACCACGCTCACAATCCATGCATCACAATAACTATAAAGAATTTATTCTCGCCCGTATTCCCGTGTGCTCGGGTCTCCATACTCCATCTAGGAGAGTGAGCCTGATAATTATTATTTAATTATTAATTCTTAATATTAAAGGGATTTTTACTTACGGTGTCCAAGCAATCAGAAAATTTATTATTAAATTATATTATTAAGCATGCGTCGCCAGACTCGCGACTCCGCATACAAGGCGGGGTCCACTCGACCACATGCGAAGATGTCCGGCGGGACCCGCATGCAGCGTTATAGACACCTACCCTTAATTTCTATAACAACATAGTTAATTATCTAAATAGCCACTACAAAAAAAACAGTTATTACCGACGGACAATATCCGTCGGTAATATTAAGTTTCCGTCGATAATATTTTATAGCGACGGAAGAAATTTCCATCGCTGGCTGTCGGGAAAAAAGGTGTCAGGAAAACAATGCGACGGACTAAATATTACCGTCGGTAATAATAATTAATACCGACGGTAATATTAAAGCCATCGGTAATCTTTAAACAATTAAAAATGAATATAATATATTATTGCCGACGGAATAAAATATCCGTCGGTAATATATCAACATTGTACCGACGGTTACTATAGTTACCGTCGGTAATAATATATATATTACCGACGGCTATATATATTCCTGTCGGTAATAATATATATATTATCGACGGATCTAATATTCCGTCGGCAAATTATTAATAATTTAAAAAAAAAATAAAAACTTTATTACCGACGGAATAATTAATTTCCGTCGGTAACAAGTATTTTTTTTTTAAATAAATTTACCTAAATAATGTTATTTAATTCCTGTGATTTACAACAATACCACAATATATTACCACAATTTATCAAATATTACCATAATTTATCAAATATTACCTAAATTGATAAAATATTACAGCAAATTATCAAATATTACCACAATACCCGACAATTATAACAATTAATACCCGACAATTATAGACAAGAACAAAAAATAACCACATATTACAAAATAATATTTACACAATCCAAAACTGAGAGATGATACATGCCCTATCTCAACCACCCCACGCGGCCCGCCACCGACGCTGGTGCTCTCATTGATCCCCTGACGCCGCCCTGCTCCTGCAATCAACATGTATTTGTTAAAAAAATGGTTTATATCTATAACTGAGTCTAAGCGTTAAAAAATCATAAGTTAGTGTGTTTCGGCTTTGAAATAGGTTTGGATTCGATCGGATCGGCATCCGATAATTCAAACTAGGAATTATTCCGTATTTCGGACTTGCGAGCGAGTTCTAATTGGATATTTGACCAATTTACGATCCGATTCACCGATTTAGAGTCTAAGTGTTGGAAAATCATAAGTTAGCGTGTTTCGGATTTGAAATAGGTTTGGATTCGATTGGATCATCATCGGATTGGCATCCGATAATTCGAACTTAGAATTATTCCGTATTTCGGACTTGCGAGCGAGTTCTAATTGGATATTTGACCAATTTATGCTCCGATTCACTGATTTAGAGTCTAAGTGTTGGAAAATCATAAGTTAGCGTGTTTCGGATTTGAAATAGGTTTGGATTCGATCGAATCGTCATCGGATCGGTATCTGATAATTCGAAGTTGGGATTATTCCGTATTTCGGACTTGCGAGCGAGTTCTAATTGGATATTTGATCAATTTACGCTCCGATTCACCGATTTAGAGTCTAAGTGTTGGAAAATCATAAGTTAGTGTGTTTCGGATTTGAAATAGGTTTGGATTCGATCGGATCGGCATCGGATCGGCATTCGATAATTCGTACTTGGAATTATTCCGTATTTCGAACTTGCGAGCAAGTTCTAATTGGATATTTGAACAATTTACGCTCCGATTCACCGATTTAGAGTCTAAGTGTTGGAAAATCATAAGTTAGCGTGTTTCGGATTTGAAATAGGTTTGGATTCGATCGGATCATCATCAGATCGGCATCCGATAATTCGAACTTAGAATTATTCTGTATTTTAGACTTGCGAGCGAGTTCTAATTGGATATTTGACCAATTTATGCTCCGATTCACCGATTTAGAGTCTAAGTGTTGGAAAATCATAAGTTAGCGTGTTTCGGATTTGAAATAGGTTTGGATTCGATCGGATCGTCATCGGATCGTCGGATCGGTATCCGATAATTCGAACTTGGAATTATTCTGTATTTCGGACTTGCGAGCGAGTTCTAATTGGATATTTGACCAATTTACGCTCTGATTCACCGATTTAGAGTCCAAGTGTTGGAAAATCATAAGTTAGCGTGTTTCGGATTTCAAATAGGTTTGGATTCGATCGGATCGTCATCGGATCATCATCCGATAATTCGTACTTGGAATTGTTTCGTATTTCGGACTTGCGAGTGAGTTCTAATTGGATATTTGACCAATTTACGCTCCGATTCACCGATTTAGAGTCTAAGTGTTGGAAAATCATAAGTTAGCGTGTTTCGGATTTGAAATAGGTTTGGATTCGATCGGATCGTCATCGGATCGGCATCCGATAATTCGAACTTAGAATTATTTTGTATTTCGGACTTGCGAGCGAGTTTTAATTGGATATTTGACCAATTTACGCTCCGATTCACTGATTTAGAGTCTAAGTGTTGGAAAATCATAAGTTAGCGTGTTTCGGATTTGAAATAGGTTTGGATTCGATCGGATCATTATCGGATCGTCGGATCGGCATCTGATAATTTGAAATTGGAATTATTCCGTATTTTGGACTTGCGAGCGAGTTCTAATTGGATATTTGACCAATTTACGCTCCGATTCACCGATTTAGAGTCTAAGTGTTGGAAAATCATAACTTAGCGTGTTTCGGATTTGAAATAGGTTTGGATTCGATCGGATCATCATCGGATTGGCATCCGATAATTCATACTTGGAATTATTCCGTATTTCGGACTTGCGAGCAAGTTCTAATTGGATATTTGAACAATTTACGCTCCGATTCATCGATTTAGAGTCTAAGTGTTGGAAAATCATAAGTTAGCGTGTTTTGGATTTGAAATAGGTTTGGATTCGATCGGATCGACATCCGATAATTCAAAGTTGGAATTATTCCGTATTTCAGACTTGCGAGCGAGTTCTAATTGGATATTTGACCAATTTACGCTCCGATTCACCGATTTATAGTCTAAGTGTTGGAAAATCATAAGTTAGCGTGTTTTGGATTTGAAATAGGTTTGGATTCGATCGGATCGTCATCGGATCGGCATCCGATAATTTGAACTTGGAATTATTCCGTATTTCGGGCTTGCGAGCGAGTTCTAATTGGATATTTGACCAATTTACGCTCCGATTCACCGATTTAGAGTCTAAGTGTTAGAAAATCATAAGTTAGCGTGTTTCGGATTTGAAATAGGTTTGGATTCGATCGGATCGTCATCGGATCGGCATCCGATAATTCAAAGTTGGAATTATTTCGTATTTCGAACTTGTGAGCGAGTTCTAATTGGATATTTGACCAATTTACGATCCGATTCACCGATTTAGAGTCTAAGTGTTGGAAAATCATAAGTTAGCGTGTTTCGGATATGAAATAGGTTTGGATTCGATCGGATCTTTCAGCAACTCTACCAACATATTAAATGACTTATTACTCCAACCATTGAGGCACTTCATATGAAGAAGCTTTACAGTGAAAGAGAGTTTCGAAAACTTCTCACACCCCGGGTATAGAGGTTGTTCGGCATCTTTAAGCAATCTGTAGAACTTGTCCGCTTCAATATTGGGCTGATCACCTGACGGTGTTTTCGTGCCTATTCCACCTTGCAAATCATGTATCATACCCTGCATGTCATCATCATCGTCTGTATTAATATTATCATCAGTGATCACTGTGTTTGCAGTTTCACCGTGAGCTGCCATGGGGACTGCATCTAGCTCCTCACCGTGCGAGAACCAACGGGTATAGCTAATGTCAATGCCACGCATTACCAGATCAACCTCACATTTCTCTCGAACCTTCCTAGTCACCCTTCCGCAGTTTATACGGGGACACAATTTTTCCATCAAGCGGTGCAAGACGCTCAAATACAAAATCCAGAAATTTCATGACTCCTTCTCTGTACTCTTGGCTCATGCGATTCGAATTACGCATCCAACTCTTATCGATCGAAGACATCTTCGTCTATCTGGCTATACAACACCTGAAGTAATTTCAAACAATGTTATAAGACTCCGCACAAATTCGGTTTCGGTTCCCGGGTAGGTGGAGAATTAAATAGATGGGGTAATACTGAAATTAACAAATGGAGGCAACATAATTTAAACCTAGGACCTCGCAGAAACCAAAACTCTGATATCACGTGACCATCTTAAGCTTTTGGGTAAGATAGTTATCTAACATCTAGCTAGGCATTCCTTGTGACCATGACCTGACTGTCGAGCTGCTTAACTATGCTCATGAGTCGTCTCTAGCTTAATTAAGACCACTTACATACAAACCCAGTTAGCCATATGCGTTTGGGACATATCCAGAGTTGCTTGGCTTAACCAAGATTGTCGGATTTTGATCCAAATCCGATTTGTTAAGTCGATATTTAATATAAACAAAAAACTCTACAGATTGGAAATGGGGTTTATTTCTGTTTGATGGGAAACATTGACTGTTTATAGATGAAGTAATGTTATTTAACCAACTCCATCACCAACCCCATCATCAACCTATAGGTTATGTCTTTCGATTGGTGGAACTATGGAGAATGGGATGAAACCTAGGGGGCTGCCACAACCACTGATCGTTGCCATCCTGCCAGCCACCGCAAAAGGGGCAAAAATGCTGGGGCCTTCATAGAAAAAAGGGATTTTGCGACGAAGACATATGCAAACGGCAAGGCCGCCATTACGACTTTTTTTTACCACAGAAAAATGGGATTTGTGTTGTAGTGCCATGTGTTTTTGGTTAGTGTTTCTTGACTCCGTCATTTCTTTTCCATCTATGTTTGTTGATTGAACTCTAGAGTAGGTGTGTGAGGGGATATCGTGGGCTAAATTTTCCACACATTTTCCATAGAATTTGCGTTTCACCATTAGATTTCATACCTCAAGTAAAACATAAGAGTTTCCAAAAAAAAAATATAAGATTTATTAATCCCATTGTATCTCCACCATCCTCATGGTGATGGCATACATGCTATAAAACCAGGTGCGAGAATGAGCCCACTTCGTGGGAGTTGCTAAGACCCAGAAAAAGAATACAGGTATAAAATTTTATTAATTCCATGCATTGTTAGAGAGCTATACTAACAATATTAGCTCCCATTACAAAAATTTCTAATTTCTAAAATCTTATTTGTTTTATAAAAATTCTTTATTAAATTAAAAAAGGGTTTTCAAATAACTTTTCAAAAATATATTGAATTATATGAATTTCTACCAACATTTTATTTCCCCAACCTACAATATAAGACTAAAAACTAGGTCTGTCTCAATTAAAAGGTGATCCATGTCACTCTTCAAATCTATTAGGTCAAACCCAAAACAGAAGGAAAAGAGACACAATTAAGTGGGATTTGCAAGTTTCACAACCACCCTTTACAATTTAAACACAAGGCAATACTCATTGTGCAAATTCAAGCAAAATCAATGTGCATTCAAGGAGGAGGAGCTCACCGCGGGGAGGAGGAGGAGGAGGAGGAGGATCACCGGTGCCCATGAGGAAGAGGAGGAGGAGCTCGCCGCCGGTCGATCGGAGGTGCAAGAGAGGGGAGGGGTGGCCGGCCGGAGGGACGCGAGGGAGGCCGGGGAGGGGGGGAGGGAGGCCGGGGAGGGGGGAGATTTAGAGAGAGAGAGAGAGAGAGAGGGGCTGGGAGATTTAGAGAGAGGGAGTTTCAGATCGAAACAGAACATAAGGGGATCACTGGAAGTAATATATACCAGGCTTTTTACCGACGGAACTTTTTAATTCAATCGGTAAAAATAACCTTTTTACCGACGGTACCAAAATATCTGTCGGTAAAAATCGACGACGAAACTCAGGGTTCCATTTTTTCCAGAGACTCGGTTTTTATCCTGAGTTTCGTCGTGATATTTTTACCGACGGACATTTAATTTCCGTCGGCATTTTTACCGACGGACATGTAATTTTTGTCGGTATAATGGTTGTATACCGACGGACCAATAACGTCCGTCGGTAAAATATCACGACGAAACTCAGGGTTCCATTTTTTCCAGAGACTCGGTTTTTACCCTGAGTTTCGTCGTGACATGTTTACCGACGGATATTTAATTTCCGTCGGCATTTTTACCGACGGACATGTAATTTCCGTCGGTATAATGGCTGTATACCGACGGACAAATAACGTCCGTCGGTAAAATATCATGACGAAACTCAGGGTTCCATTTTTTCCAGAGACTCAGTTTTTACCCTGAGTTTCGTCGTGACATTTTACCGACGGACGTTATTTGTCTGTCGGTATAAAGCATTGTACCGACGTAGATATACGTTCCGTCGGTATAAACCATTTTACCGACGGATGATATATGACCGTCGGTAATAAATGTGCAAAAAAAATTAAAAAAATCGAAGTTATAATACCGACGGACATTATTGTCACTGTCGGTAAAAAGTATATTATTATCGACGGAAATGATAATGTCCGTCGGTAAAGAACCTATTTCTTGTAGTGAGCATGCAGTGTCACCTGAAAAGTGTGCTCGGGCTGATGCTGCTAAACGCCCTCCGCTCTGCCTCCGACTCGGTGCACGTGCCCACTAACTGCCAAACATACCAACGGCCCATGTTCATTAAGTGCTACTAAAATATTGTTGGCTTAGGTCCTGATTGGCCGAGTCGAGAATTTATGCGTCATCGGACGCCGATCTACTGGCACACAAACCGATACGCCAACGGTAGCGTCATCGGATACCGGTCTACTAGCACGCAAATCGATGTGCCAAAGATAGTGTCATCGAACGCTGGTCTATTGGCACGCAAACTGGTGTGCCAAAGGTATCGTCATCGGATACCGATCTACTGGTACGCAAAACGATGCACCAAAGGTAGCGTCATCGGATGCTGGTCTATAAGCATGCAAAACAGTGCTCTAAAGATACCGTCTTGGTTAGTCGATGTTGCTGACGCCAAAAGCCACATTAGGGTCCAAATGCACTAATCTGGCCAAACAGTCATAATTGCGTCGGTCGGTGGCAAAATCGGCAAAAGACGATCTCGGTCGGGCTTAGGTGTTGGAGGTCGGTCTCGTGCACAAAAGACCATGCGAGGTGGTTTGGCCCGCATCGACATCCACAACCTTGCTACGAGCATCACCCGAGGAGGTCGGGCCCGCTAACCATGAGTGTGGCCCAAAGGGCTGTGGGGGAAAATCTTCGTGCCGACCCGAAGATTCTCGCAGCACCAGTCAATTGGAGTCGAAGTTGATGCTGAAGATCGTTGATCGATCTGTTGATTGAAGTTTCGTTGATCGATCTGTTGATTGAAGTTGGAGTTTCTTTGATATATAAACAGAAAAGCAATCAGAGAGAGATTTTGACACAAGAGAAATGATCTCGGAGTTCAGCCGAAGCCTACGTCTCCGTGCTATAGGGAGCAACCCGAATTCACTAACACTTATGTTGAAGTGATCTCGACAGGCCGAGTATCACTGTAAACCCTGATCTCTCTGAAAGAAGATCAAAGGGAGATGGTTGATCTGAAATTGGTAATCTCAGAGCTCTGGTTTTTAGAATTCAGAGTTCGATTTCTGGAATCGATCCTTTTACATTCGAAGGCTCTGCTATTTATAGGCATTCTGGGTGGCGAATGGCGGTTTCTGCTGCAGTATCTGGGGATTCTCCAGGTAAAGTTACGGGCCCCGTAGTTGTCCTTGTGGACCCACCAGGCAGGGCCGGTGGGTCCCGCGGTAGTCCTCGTGGGCCCACCAGGCAGGGCCGGTGGGTCCCGCGGTAGTCCTCGTGGGCCCACCAGGCAGGGCCGGTGGGTCCCGCGGTAGTCCTCGTGGGCCCACCAGGCAGGACCGGTGGGTCCTGCGGTAGTCCTCGTGGGCCCACCAGGCAGGGCCGGTGGGTCCCGCGGTAGTCCTCGTGGGCCCACCAGGCAGGGCCGGTGGGTCCCGCGGTAGTCCTCATGGGCCCACCAGGCAGGGCCGGTGGGTCCCGCGGTGGATTTTTGCCAAAATTTGCACCCACAGTTACCCCCTCCAAGTTAGCTTGAGTGCATTCTAGCTGGCTTGGACTTTGGTGCAAAAAATAGCAACTTCCTGTTTAGAAAAACGGACACGAAGAAACTTGTCGCATGTTAGAGAGAAAAAAGTGACTTGATCGGTCAATTTGGACCGATCGGTCAAATTTTGACCGATTGGTCAAATTTTGACCGATCGGTCAAATTTTGACCGATCGGTCAAAATTCAACCGGTCAAGAATCGGGTGATCGGTCAAAAAACAGGGTTTTTTGACCGATCCAGTAGTATTTTTGACCGATCAGCTGAAATTTGGCCGATCGGTTAAATTTTGTGACCGATCAGCTGAAATTTGGCCGATCGGTTAAATTTTGACCGATCGGTCACTTTTGACCGATCGGTCAGATTTTGACCGATCGGGCAAAATTCAACCGGTCAAGAATCAATTGATCGGTCAAAAAACTTGGTTTTTTGACAGATCCAGTAGAAATTTGACCGATCAGATAACTTTCGCCGATCGGACATGTTTGTCCGATCGGTGAAAAATATCCGGTCAAGGTTCGAGTGATCGGCAAAAAACCCTGGTTTTTTGCCAGATCCAGTAGAAATTTGACCGATCAGATAACTTTCGCCGATCGGACATGTTTGTCCGATCGGTGAAAAAATATCCGGTCAAGGTTCGAGTGATCGGCAAAAAACCTTTTTTTTTTGCCAGATCCAGTAGAAATTTGACCGATCAGATAACTTTCGCCGATCGGACATGTTTGTCCGATCGGTGAAAAATATCCGGTCAAGGTTCGAGTGATTGGCAAAAAACCTTGGTTTTTTGCCAGATCCAGTAGAGATTTGACCGATCAGATAACTTTCGCCGATCGGACATGTTTGTCCGATCGGTGAAAAAATATCCGGTCAAGGTTCGAGTGATCGGCAAAAAACCTTGGTTTTTTGCCAGATCCAGTAGAAATTTGACCGATCAGATAACTTTCGCCGATCGGACATGTTTGTCCGATCGGTGAAAAATATCCGGTCAAGGTTCGAGTGATCGGCAAAAAACCTTGGTTTTTTGCCAGATCCAGTAGAAATTTGACCGATCAGATAACTTTCGCCGATCGGACATGTTTGTCCGATCGGTGAAAAATATCCGGTCAAGGTTCGAGTGATCGGCAAAAAACCTTGGTTTTTTGCCAGATCCAGTAGAAATTTGACCGATCAGATAACTTTCGCCGATCGGACATGTTTGTCCGATCGGTGAAAAATATCCGGTCAAGGTTCGAGTGATCGGCAAAAAACCTTGGTTTTTTGCCAGATCCAGTAGAAATTTGACCGATCAGATAACTTTCGCCGATCGGACATGTTTGTCCGATCGGTGAAAAATATCCGGTCAAGGTTCGAGTGATCGGCAAAAAACCTTGGTTTTTTGCCAGATCCAGTAGAAATTTGACCGATCAGATAACTTTCGCCGATCGGACATGTTTGTCCGATCGGTGAAAAATATCCGGTCAAGGTTCGAGTGATCGGCAAAAAACCTTGGTTTTTTGCCAGATCCAGTAGAAATTTGACCGATCAAATAACTTTCGCCGATCGGACATGTTTGTCCGATCGGTGAAAAATATCCGGTCAAGGTTCGAGTGATCGGCAAAAAACCTTGGTTTTTTGCCAGATCCAGTAGAAATTTGACCGATCAGATAACTTTCGCCGATCGGACATGTTTGTCCGATCGGTGAAAAATATCCGGTCAAGGTTCGAGTGATCGGCAAAAAACCTTGGTTTTTTGCCAGATCCAGTAGAAATTTGACCGATCAGATAACTTTCGCCGATCGGACATGTTTGTCCGATCGGTGAAAAAATATCCGGTCGAGGTAAAGTTCGAACCTGCCCTTCAGAGAAAGTTTGCTGCTTTGTTCTTCGATATTTTGGCAGAGTTTTGAACATTGATGGAGCTTGATTCTTCTTTGTTTTGAATCCTTGATTGGCTTGATGGTTGCTTTGAACCGGCGGTCCGGTTTACCTAGCTTTGAACCGGCGGTCCGGTTTACCTAGACCGGTGGCTTGATTAGACCGTTGGTTCATGCGGACCGGTAGGTCCGACGTTTCGCCTGGTCGCGACTGTTCGCCTGGTTTTGCGCTTGCTACGGATGGATGCCACGTGTACCTACAAAAACACGCGATTTGATATGGTGAAGACACGTGTCTTCTCGATTTGCGCACCTGTTTTACCCTGGGTACAAAAAGCTTTCACCGGCTGTCATTTTGCCTCACGCTTCCAAAATTTTTCGAAGTCCAGACTCTTGCTCTCTTGATTTCTGCTCTCTGTTCCCTGCGCTTGTCTGATCGGTGAAATGGCTTCCTCGGGCAGTTCGAAGAAGTCCGGTGCAACTCCCTTGAAGAGAAAGGGGAAGGAGATTGTGGAGGTTCAATCTCCTCCGAGGGGCCGTGGCAAGGGAAAGGCGGCTCTCGTTGAACTCGGCCAGCTGGGTAAAAGGCACCAAGGTGTTGGGTTTGCCTCAGCGCCATCAAGGCCAGAGTTCATCCCGAAGGTGAAGTTTGTTCTGGGCCCTCTCATGCCCCTGACGGATGAGACGGAGTATATGTATAATGTAGGCGGTGAGTTCACAGACACGAAGAGGAAGAAGTGGCAAGCATTTCTCTCTTACTTTACTGAAGGGAAAGGAGCGCAGCCCTCGCTCCCCAGCATCCAGACGGCTTTCGGCATTGACAAGAAGACCGTCTTCACCAACTATGCCAGCAACGAGAAGGTCATGGGAACCATCGTGACCATCGGCCAGATGAACTGCGGTCTGCGTCTGCCGTTGCCCCCCTTTGCTGCAAGACTTTTGAATACATCCGGCCTCTGCCCGGGACAAGTGACAGGGAATGCATGGCGAATCATTTATGCCTTCTGCAGAGTGGAGTCAGATTTTCAAGAGGACTTGAGGGCCTGCTACTCCAGTATCCCGGATGGGGAACCTGCCAGGATCGAACTTGGGTATTTCTTCTTCCATTATCGATGGAGTTACAGGAAGGACAGCCCGTTCTACAATCTGACCGGCGTGTCTCCGCTGCGACCGCTAACTGATACAGTTCCTTCGGACAAACTGTATACAGATTGGCCTATCTCCGTCTCCGGAGCGTGGACATCCATGTCTGTGCCCGACACCCCTCGAGACAGCGTGCATGAGGCGGTCAAGATGTACAGTGCTGGAGGCATTTATGCTTGGACCTCCGAGAGGGCAGGAGCAATCGACAATTTGTTCCTCGAGTTGACCTGTGGAACCAGGTCGTGGAAGCAGTTCTCCAACTGCCCAGTGAGATATGGCAAGGCCAATCTCCTCCACAGATCGAAGGACAGGTATGAGGACAACGAAGTCCTATACTCTGATTATGAAGAGGATCCCAACTCGGGCAAGATCATCCGGAAGATTAGGGCCGAGAAGAAGATCTACACCGCGAGGCGCCGATTGCCCACTATGGATGAGAAGTTGGTTATCCAAAGAGGCCCCGCGAAGAAGAAGCGAAAAACGCTCATCAAGCCTAAGGAAGACGAAGAAGAAGAAAAGAAGAAGAGCGAAGAGGAAGAAGAGAGGAAGAAAAAGGAAGAAGAAGAGGAGACAGAGAATATCAGCCACGACGATAGTGGTAGTAATGAAGACGAGGAAGGAGACGATGAGGATGATCCGTCTTCCACTCCCTCTGATGGGGATGGTGAGAATGGGGGTGGTGAGGAAGAAATTCCTCCCACCCCCACTGTTGGTGCAATGGGGGAGGACTCGATCCCCATTCCCATTGACGAGGTAAAAGCCCGTCAGATGGAGGAAATTCTCGACACTGAAGGCGATGGAAAAAAGGTGATTCCTGCCTACAAATTCGAAGAGTTGAAGAAGCCATTGCGCTTTAAAATAAAGGTGTCGAAGAGTGGTGGGGTTGGAAGCAACCCCACCCCCATCTATCAAATTGCACCAGAAGTACTTCGCCTCGAAGGAGCAACAACAAGCGGGGGTGTGGAGGTTGAGCAACCCCCACCCCCATCTCGCTCTCTGCTGAACGAGGTGGAGGCCATGGTGGCGGGACTGATCGAACCCGGAGGGCATCATGAGGAAGAAAGAGTTTCACCTCCCCGCGATGTTCCCTCTCCTATCCATTTGGAGAGGGGAAGTCGCGTTGGTGATGGGACTCCTCAACCTCAACCGGCCCCGGCTCCTACTCAGAAGAAAACCCCTAAGGATGGCTCTGAGCGCCGGAAGGGCAAGGAACCGAAGGTTGAAACCTCAGGTAATCGAACAACTTACTTTGAATACTTGTATCTGGAGCTCGAAAATATTCTAACACTTTGATTCCCTTCGACTGCAGGTGCGCCTGCTGGATTGTCCCCAACAATAAAGAACTTGGGTGATGTTGATATCAACCGCCCCACTGCTGCAATTAGGAAGCTTATCAACCTCCCGGGGGCTACTTTGGATGAAGCTTACGATAGAATAAACCTGGTGGTAAGTGCATCTATTTGATCGGTCATTTGAATCGTATCTTTCTTCAGAATAATTCAACACTTTTGTTCTTTTGCAGAACTCAGCACTTATGAATGTTGCAACCAAACTCTCTTTGAGGGCGGGAGCAAAAGAAGCTGTGGCTGAAATAAATAAGTTGACCGAGGAGAGAGATGAGCTAAGAGATCTCCTGACTTCGAAGAAAGCTTCTCTCAAAACCAAGATTAAGGAACTTCGGGAGGGAAAGCTGGAGATCAAAGGGCTGAAGGATCGATGTGAGGCACAGAGTCACGAACTCGAATCTCTGAAGACTCGACTCTCAAAGGTTGAGGATGTGTCCTGTGGCCGTTCCATCGAGATTCAAGAGCTGAAGCAACAACTTGCTACCCAGCACGCTGCCTTTGCTGCCAGAGAAGAGACTTCGAAGAAGGCACTGGAGCACGCGTTGTCTGAGTGCAAGGTTTACAAGGAGACAGCAGAGAAGGCGGCAGAAGCGCTCAGGACTCATATAGCTAGCGTCCGATCTTCCAAGGCCTCGGTGGCGAGCAAAGCTCGTGCTGGATCTGAGGGAGAGAAGTCGCATGCGAAGAGTGTGGCAAAGCCTTGAGACTTTTCTCCTTCTTCTCTGTTGTACTTGTAAATTTTTGAAATGTAACAGCTCTTTGTATCTGACATATTTTGATGATAATAGAAAACATCTATTTGGTATTCGAAACTTGCACCTCTTTTGAGTTGAATGTCTTTGAATGTTGAGTTCTGGAATGCTATCTGAAATGATTGAGTATTCGTACATTTGAATGTAAGTTGAATATGCATATACTTGAATGTAAGGGGTTGAATCGCAATTCAAACACCCAAACTTGTAACTTTGAAAATTGAATTTGAACTCGAATAACATTTGAATGTAAGGGGTCGAGTCGCAACTCAAACTCCCAAACCTGTTAGACGATATCGAATTGATTGAAATTGGATATTTGAATTTCGAAGGTCAGTTTAACATTTGCAAGTAAGGGGTCGAGTCGCAACTCTAACTCCCAAACATGTTAAGACCTGGTAACTTGAAAATGGTCAGTTTTTAACATTTGCTAGTAAGGGGTTGGGTCGCAACCCTAACACCCGAACTTGTTAAAAGACCTGGTAATTTGAATGTGAATAGCTTGAAACTGCTTCAGAACTTGAATTGAAAATCAGAACACTTGTACATTTGAACACTTGAAAGAGAGCTTTATTCATCACAGAATTTACATTACGGATAAAACAACTTGAGGTGTCTAGCATTCCATGCTCGGGGCAATCTATCTCCTTCTGGTGTGATCAATCTGTAAGAACCTTTGCCTCCAACTGATTCAATGATATATGGACCTTCCCAGTTGGGAGCAAGCTTTCCACTGCTGTGTTCTTTGGTATTGTAGAAAACTGCTCTGAGAACTAAACTACCCACTGAGAACTGTCTCTTGTGGACTTTCTCATCGTAGGCTCTCTTGATCTTCTGTTGGTACTTAGCCACACGAAGTGATGCTTGATCTCGTAATTCTTCGGAGAAATCTAGATCATTGATCCGAAGTTCTTCATTGACTCCTACTTCAACCGCTCTGGTCTTCAGAGTGCTTGATATATTTTCTGTTGGGAGTACTGCCTCTGATCCATATGTTAGGCGAAAAGGCGAGAAACCAGTTGATCTTCTCGGAGTTGTGCGATATCCCCAAAGAACTTCAGGTAAGACTTGTTCCCACAATCCTTTCTTATCATTGAGTTTCTTCTTGAGTATACCAAGAATAGCTCTGTTGGAGGCTTCTGCTTGGCCATTGCATTGAGGATATCTTGGAGTTGAATAGAATAGCTTGATACCATGGTTCAGACAGAACTCTCGAAACTTGTCTGAGTCAAATTGAGCTCCATTGTCAGCAACAAGAACTTGAGGTGTGCCAAACCTTGAGAAGATGTTGTGCCGAATGAATTTGATCACTTCGTCATCAGTTTCTCGGAAGAGGGGCACAGCTTCAACCCATTTGGTGAAGTAATCCGTGGCCAGGAGTAGGTACTTCTTCTTGCTTGGAGTTGGAGGGAAAGGTCCCAAGAAGTCTAACCCCCATTGATGGAATGGCCAGGGACTTGATAATTGATGAAGTTCATCTGCAGGGAGATGATTAGCTCGAGCGTGCCGCTGGCAAGGCTCGCACCTTTGAACGACTTGTTGAGCATCCCTTGCCATTGTTGGCCAGTAGTACCCTTGTAGCTTCGTCTTGGCTTCAAGAGATCTTCCTCCTGAATGATTTCCACAAGCTCCGGAGTGGATATCAATCAGGATTGCCTGTGCTTGTTCAGGACCAAGGCACTTGAGTAACATCCCGCTGTGAGATTTGAAATATAAATCTTCACCTTGTAAAGTGTAGCATGGGAGCTTCCTTTGAAGCCTTCGGGCTTGATTTGGATCTTCTGGTATTTTGCTATGTTTGAAGAAGTCAAGAATTGGTCGTCTCCAATCTTCAAGCTGATCTCCACCCCCAGATCCTGTTATAGTAGTAAGGATCTGTTGATCGGGGATGGTCTTGGGCACTTCTTGATAATCGATCTGTATTTGTCTCCCTCCGAGTGAGTCTCCAAGAACTGAGGCAGCATTGGCTAAGGCATCTGCTTCTCGGTTCTCTGCTCTGGGGATTTGAATGAATTCAGCGCTAGTAAAACGTTGTTGAAGACGTCGTACTAAGGCCAAGTAGAGTTGCATTCTTTCTTCTCGAGCTGTGTATTCTCCATTGATTTGCCTTATGATCAACTGGGAGTCGCTGTAGACATTGATTCGATCTACCCCCAGAGATTCAGCCATTTCGAGTCCGGAAATAAGTGCTTCATATTCAGCTTCGTTGTTGGTGGCATTAAACCCAAGGAGAGTAGCCTTCTGGAGATGATCGAGTTCGGGGGATATTAAGACTATCCCAGTTCCCGAACCGATTGAACTTGATGCTCCATCAGTATAAAGCTTCCATGGAGGAGTTGCAGCAATAACTTCAAGACTTGGATCAATTTTTGTTGTAGGATTGATCGGGGGATTATCCTCATCTTCTAAGCGCATGTCTACATCTTCCTCCCAAGTGATGGGGTCTTCAACTGGAAAGTCAGCTAGAAAATCAGCAATTGTTTGACCTTTGATAGAAGTGCGAGATTCGAATTGAATCCCCAGAGCACTCATTTCGATCACCCATTTGGTCATTCGACCAGCTCGACCAGCTTTGTCAATGATATCTTTGAGTGAGTGTTCTGAAATGACAGTGATCTGGTGAGAGACGAAATATGGTTGGAGACGACGCGATGCAGTGAGCAAGGCCAGGATGACTTTCTCAGTTTTTGAGTAGCGAGTCTCAGCCGGAAGAAGAGTGTGGCTGATGTAGTAGACTGGATGTTCGATGCCTTCTCTTCTACTGACTAGGACCGCGCTGATTGCTTGATCGGTCACAGCAAGGTAGAGCCACAAGTTTTCTTTTGGAAGTGGAGCAGTCAGGATAGGAGCTTGCACCAGATATTTCTTGATGCTTTGAAATGCTTCTTCACAGGTTGGACTCCAGCCGGAGGTATCTGCCTTTCGTAGTTTGTCGAAGAGTGGCTTGCACTTGTCTGAGGACTTTGAGATGAATCGATTGAGTGCTGCTAACCTTCCAGTAAGACGTTGAACTTCTTTTCGATTTGTAGGTGAAGGCATATCGATGATGGCTCGAATTTGATCAGGATTGGCTTCAATACCTCTCCTGGTCACAAGATGACCCAGGAATTTGCCAGATTGAACTCCGAAGGCGCACTTGGCAGGATTGAGCTTCATTCGATACTTTCGGAGGACTTGGAAAGTTTCAGCCAGATCAGATAGATGTTTGCTCCGAACGGAACTCTTGGTGAGGAGATCATCGACATAGACTTCAACGTTGCGACCGATCTGATCTTCGAACATTTTGGTGACTAGCCTTTGATAGGTGGAACCAGCATTTTTGAGGCCGAATGGCATGACATTGTAGCAGTAGAGACCTCGGCTAGTCACAAAACATGTCTTCTCTTGATCGTCTGGATGAAGTGGAATTTGATTGTACCCAGAGTACCCATCCATGAAAGATAATAGCTCGTGGCCAGCAGTGGCATCGACGAGCCTATCAATCCTTGGCATGGGGAATGGGTCTTTGGGACAAGCCTTGTTGAGATTGGTAAAGTCGATGCAGACTCTAACCTTCCCATTCTTCTTCGGAACAGCCACTATGTTAGAGATCCATGTTGGATACTCTACTTCTCGGATGAATCCAGCTGCGAGTAGCTTGGTAATTTCTTCTTGAACAGCAACTTGCAGCTCTGGTCGAATGGTGCGAGGCTTTTGCTTGACAGGCTTCACCTCTTCTTTGATTGCAAGTCGATGACAAGCATCCTCTGGATTGATCCCAGGCATGTCTTCGAAGCACCATGCGAAGACGTCGATATTGGACTGGAGGAAGGATACCATGTCTTGCGCTTCTGCGTCGCTAAGACCGGTACCAATAAATGTTTGTTGAGGGAGATCTCCGCTGCCTATGTTGATCGGGATGATTTCTTCAATTGAAGGTGATACTTCCCATTCGATTGGCGGAGGTTCGGTCAGCGGAATCTCCTTTGATTGCTATTTAGAAGAGGGACCAGCTTCATCTCGTGGCCGCTTTGGAGGAGCAATGTTAATCTTTCGATCTGTTTTTGCCGCAGCAGCTTCACAAGACCTTCCAGCTTGCTGATCGCCTCGAATGCAGACGATGCCTTCTCCAGTTGCAAATTTGAGTAGTTGATGGTAAGAGGAGGAGATGGCATTGATCTGATGGAGGAATGGTCGCCCAAGAATGGCGTTATAGCTAGACATTCCTTCGACGATTGCAAACCTCACCGAGACTCGAGTCTCTCGGCTGAGGTCGATGGTAAATCTGGATTCGCCCACTGTGATGCTTTGTTCACCGTTGAAGCCGGTGATCACAGTCGGGACGACGTCGAGGCTTTGATACTTATGTCCCAGACGTTTGAAACAGTCTGAGAACATAATGTCGATGGAGCTTCCGGTGTCGATGAGGATCCGGTTGACAGTGCTGCCGTCGATAATGAGTTTCAAGACCAGAGGGTCTCGATGTGGAGTGTGAACTCCTTGAAGATCGGTGTCGTTGAAGACTATGGATGGCCAAGCCAGACCTTCGATGGGCTTCTCGATCCAGGTATCTTCTTTGTTTGCAGTAGATCGAACATGGAAGATGCGTCGAACCTGCCGATCGACTTCCTTCCCGGTCAAAGCTTGATTGTGCAGGGTTCCATGAATGCCAAAGACATTGGCATTCACAGAAATTGGTTGCCGGTTGGAAGAGATTTGATGTATCCAGCACACTTCTTTCCCCTTTGCAGAGGTTCGACGTTGATCGTGCCTGTTGTTGACGAATTCTTGAAGGTGGCCTTCTCGTAGCAAGTCTTCAAGATGGAATTTCAGCCGAAAACACCGATCGGTGGAATGGCCGTGACTTCGATGGAATTCACAGTAGACTGTTTTGTCTGCTGTGAATTTGGAATTTGGTTGAAGAGGATTGGGCCTTCGAAGATACTCGTCGTGTTGAATACGGTCGAGTATCTGCTCGACTGGCATGTTCCACTCGGTGAAAGTGGTCTTCGTTGGAGATCGATGCCCATCTTTCTTTGGTCTCTTGTTGGCTGGAGGTGCTGCTGCTTCAGCGTTGTGAGCCTTTGCAGCATACTTAGGAGCTTCTCTTTCAGCAGGCCTTCTCTTGGTTTCTCGCCCTTTCCGAGCGACTTGATCGTCTTCTACCTCAATCTCCCTCTGTATTCGATCGAACATAGCTCCCAGAGAAGGAGGGGGATTGCGGATGAAGTCATTGTAGATGTGTAGATCGAAGCGGAGAGCGTTCTGGAAAGCCAACATGATGGCTTCATCATCCAGATGTCTTCCAGAGAGAGCAGCATGCTCGTTGCGAAACCTCCTCGTGAAGCTGCGGAGAGTCTCATCTGCACCCATCCTTAGTCGATATAGAGAGTCGAGCTTCTTCTCGGGCTTCAGATTGAGTTGGTAGTGCTGTACAAAGAGTTTAGCCAAAATATTGAATTGGGTGATGGACCCAGCTCGAAGGTTGTGATACCAGTCAAGCGATGGCTCATCGAGGCTTCCTGCGAAGGTGCGGCAGAGCACGTTGTTTTCCTCTTCGTTTGGCGTTAAAGCTTGTTTGAAGGCGAGGATGTGGAGAGCTGGATCTCCTCGGATGCAGTTGAATTTGGGGAGGATAGGGGTTCTCCATCCCCTTGGAAATGCTGTCTCGAAGAGACTTCGATGGAGAGGTCCGGCAGAGGAATACCCGTCCCTACGTCCATGTCCTCGACCTTGAGGTGGGTCAAGAGACAAGATCGCAAGGTCTTGCTCTGGCATCGAAGTGTTTGCCGGTTGAAGTCGATGTCGAAGGTCCGATCCAAGTCCACTTTGAAATGGAATGGAAGGAGAAACTCTACTCTTTGAAGGAGCGCCTTTCATTTGGTGCTTCCTTGGCATATTGATCTTTGAAGGTGCCCTCTTGTCGCAGTTGCGACCAGATGAAGATTGGGAGGACTCGTCTTCAAGACGATCCCAGACACTCTGCTTCCAAGGAGCAGCAGAGGGAGTTGGGTCGCGTCGAATCCTCTCGAGGGCATCAGTGCCCATTGACCTCCGTTGTTCGGAGTAAATTGAATGTCGAGGAGGATCAACCCTCCCACTTGCGGAGGGGATCGGAATAGCAATTCCAGCTTCGGAGGCTGCCTTCTTCAGAGCATCCCTCTCAGCAGTGAGAGTGGCGTTCTGTTTCGCCAGTTGGAGTAATTGGAAATCTGTTGCAGAGACTTGGTAAGTTGATGGAGGATTTTCAGCAGGAGCAGGGACAGTCTGTCCAGTTGATTGATGAGGATGAGGGGCGATCGGTCGATCGACAGATCTTCCGCTTCCTGAGTGAACCCCCATCTCGGGGACAGCAAGAGGCTGCCCGAAGTTGAGCCTTTGACTCATTGAACGAGTCTCAGGACGAGGTTGATGTTGAGTGTTACTTCCTTCTGGTTGACCCTGATGTTTGGTTCTCGCCATTCAGAGTGCGAAGGGTGCAACGAGATTGCCGACGTCCGATCAGTTGTCTGATCAACCGAGGGGGCGAGGAAGTTTGGCTATTGATCTGGTATTCGAAGTAGAGAGAGAGAACACAGCTTCTTGCTCGGATCCCACAGACGGCGCCAAACTGTGGGGGAAAATCTTCGTGCCGACCCGAAGATTCTCGCAGCACCAGTCAATTGGAGTCGAAGTTGATGCTGAAGATCGTTGATCGATCTGTTGATTGAAGTTTCGTTGATCGATCTGTTGATTGAAGTTGGAGTTTCTTTGATATATAAACAGAAAAGCAATCAGAGAGAGATTTTGACACAAGAGAAATGATCTCGGAGTTCAGCCGAAGCCTACGTCTCCGTGCTATAGGGAGCAACCCGAATTCACTAACACTTATGTTGAAGTGATCTCGACAGGCCGAGTATCACTGTAAACCCTGATCTCTCTGAAAGAAGATCAAAGGGAGATGGTTGATCTGAAATTGGTAATCTCAGAGCTCTGGTTTTTAGAATTCAGAGTTCGATTTCTGGAATCGATCCTTTTACATTCGAAGGCTCTGCTATTTATAGGCATTCTGGGTGGCGAATGGCGGTTTCTGCTGCAGTATCTGGGGATTCTCCAGGTAAAGTTACGGGCCCCGTAGTTGTCCTTGTGGACCCACCAGGCAGGGCCGGTGGGTCCCGCGGTAGTCCTCGTGGGCCCACCAGGCAGGGCCGGTGGGTCCCGCGGTAGTCCTCGTGGGCCCACCAGGCAGGGCCGGTGGGTCCCGCGGTAGTCCTCGTGGGCCCACCAGGCAGGACCGGTGGGTCCTGCGGTAGTCCTCGTGGGCCCACCAGGCAGGGCCGGTGGGTCCCGCGGTAGTCCTCGTGGGCCCACCAGGCAGGGCCGGTGGGTCCCGCGGTAGTCCTCATGGGCCCACCAGGCAGGGCCGGTGGGTCCCGCGGTGGATTTTTGCCAAAATTTGCACCCACAAGGGCTTGATCGACATTGTTGGGAGTCGAGAGTTGGTGTGTGTATGCGCGAAAAAGGTACGGGTCGGCTTTATTGTGCAAAACTAGATTTCAAGTGTGGCCGGGACCCGGGTGGCTCGGGTGTAGCGAGTCCGGGTTGCGGTGAGTTTTGATCAGGGGATTTGTGGGAAAGATCTTTTGGAGGATCCCTTTGATCCGCGTCTCCACGTGGTGTTCGTGCGAGAGCTCTGAAGGAGTTGCCCAGGACAGAGGTCTTTACAAGGTGAGGGTTTTGGAGAGGCTAAGGAATATCCGTTGTTTCTTCGGTCCCTTCTGTGCTTCGTGCTTTCTCAGCTAGGGGGTCTTCAGCTTCGTTCCTCGGTCTTCGTGTCTTTCTCGCTCCTTGCTTGACCTCAGCGTCCTTGATCGTCGGTTCGCGGCGTCGATCGTGCTTTTGGGCGTCGGCTTTGGCCTTGGCTTTTTGGCTTTGGCTTGGCTCCGGCGTGGCTCTGGCTTTTGCTTTGCTTCGGCGCTTGCGCTTGGACGTAGCCGGGAGATACTTGCGATGCTTTCGTTCTTTCAGACTTCGCGTCGTATCGGCTAGAACGTGAGGTGCTTTTGCTCGTGGTCGGCGTAGTCGCTTGGCTTTGGCACTTGCGTTGCTTTGGCGCGGGCTTTACTGGGGCTTTGCTTTGGCTTCTTGCGTTGGCTTTAGCTTCAGCGTCAACTCGGTCTTCTTCTTCGAAGGATGTGGGCTACTTCTCCGGCGCTTCGACGGTTTGGGTGTCGGCTTGACTTCTCTTCTTCTCCGGGCTTCCTTGGCGTGATCGAAATCGCAGAATGCTTTCGAAGATAGTGGGGGTAGCACCGACCTCTGTGCGACGGTTGTGGCGTCGGCTTTTGTTGATGAAGATGGCAGGGGTAGCGACGGTCTCCGTGCGACGGTTGTAGCGTCGGCTTTTGTTGATGAAGACGGCGGGGGTAGCGACGCTTCAGGCGGTCTGCTCCAGGCTTTCTTCTTCGTGGATGGCGCAGACGTTTGTCAAAGGCGACGGGGTGATGACGCTTCGTTTCTCTTCTCCGGGCTTTGGAGCTTGATCGGAGTAGAGGATTTGTTGGAGCTGACGGGGTAGTGCCGCTCCGAGCTTCTTCTCCGGCCTTTGCTTATGGCGTCTTCGGAGTCGAAGGGTCTTCTTCTCCGAGCTTTCTTCTTCGTGCACGGAGTCAAAATCTTGATCTTCGTGTGCAAGGGTCTTCGCGTCAATGAGGGCTTTCAATGGACTAAGCCGATCTCGAAGGGACAGGCTTGCCCGTGCCACGTGAAGCCTTGGGTCGATGAAGGAGCGCCTCCTCTTCTGCAGAGCTCCCGCACTTCGTCTTCAATCTTCGACCCCTTGAACCTTCCCCCACCCCCTCTATTTATAGGCAAAGGGGAGGGGAGAGAGATATGGGAAGTTTTAATTTTAAATCCCTTTAATATCTTTCTCATAATTACCCGGGATTTATTCATCCATTGATGAGGGGAATAACATCTATTTGTTTTCCTTTTCTGGCGGGGCAATTATGGCTGGGTTTTGCACACGAAATCGATGGCGATCCGGCTTTTCTTCTTGTCCGTTGGATCGAGGGATCGGCGCAGATCCGCGTGTGCGCAGATGTCATACGCAACCTCCCCCCGCGCATGGCGGTAGTTGTTTCCTTTTCTTTCTTCTTTCCTTTCTATTCTTTCCTTTTCTTTTCTTTCTTTTCTTTCCTTTCCTTTTCTTTTCTTTCCTTTCTCTTCTTTTTTCTTGCAAGGCCGGCCGGCCCCCCATTGGGTTCGGGTCCTAGTAGGGGCCGGCCCCATGGGGTTTGGACCCTAGTAGGGGCCGACCCCCCTTAAGTGTGGGATCCGCTCCTCTTTTGCTGGGTGCGAGTCGGGTCCGGGTCCGCACTGGTGCGTGCAAGTCGGGTCTGCACGTCGGGTTTGCATCCGCGTTGGCACACGTAAGTCGGGTTCGGGTCAGACAAAATTCGTGTGTTTATAAATGCCCCCTCAAGGACGAGTGCGTCGGTGAGAACGTGTAGGGTTTGGACATGTAGGAATCGTAGAGCGCTTGTCCTGGATTCCTTTTGTGGGCGGGGTTGGGAGTCTATTTAAGGACCCCTACCCTCTTCATCCACCATTGTGCTTCTTTGCGAAGGTTCTGCCAGCTTCTAGAGACCGCCGTCGGAAGAGAGCTGCCTGGGGTTGCACACAACTTGCTCCGTCTTCCCGGTGTCGCCTCTTTCGTCGGCGGCGATGGTGCGCGATTTGGAAGTCGTTGCAAACGCGGGCTCAAAGCGACGATACGGCGAGGACCGAGGCGGGGAGGATGGAGGAGCTCGGCTGAGGTGCGGGTCACCTTCGCCGCCTCTCTCTTCCTCCTTCTTCTTCTTCTTCTTTTTCTTTCTTTTTCTATTCTCTTTTTTTTTTTTCTTCTTCTTCTTCTTCTTCAGCTCCGGCTCGTAGAAGCAGCAGCGGCAGCAGCGGGGCCGGCGCGCGGGGCTGCGGTGCGGTGGCACGCAGGCGGCGGCGGTGCGCGGGGTGCGCGGCGGCCGGGTGCGGGCACGGAGGTCGCGGCGGTCGGGTCGGGCTGAGCGCGCGTGGGCCTGCGGCGGCGGCTGCGAGGCCCGAAGGAGGCGGCGATCGGGTCGGGCTCGGCCCCGAATGGGTCGGAGAAGGGGGCGGCGGCGGCCCCGAGTTGGGCGCCCCCCCCCCCCCCCCCCCCCCGGGTTGTGTCGGCGACCGGGTCGGGCTCGGCCCCGACCGGATCGGAGGAGGGGGGTGCTGCAGTCCCCCCCTTCTTCTTGGCTGCCGGGCATTGATTGGGGGAGAGGGGCCCGTGGCCCCCCCCTGCTGACCTTTTTTTTTTTTGCACTTTTCTCTTTCTTTTCTTTTTGCACTTCCTCTTTCTTTTCTTTTCCTTCTGGTCTACGAAGGCACCGGTGGTAGTAGCGTAGGCTCGTGGCACACGGGCTGCGATGCGGGTGCGGGTTGACTGGCGAGTGACACGGTGCCGTGCGGCGGCCGGGTGCGCAGGTGGTTGCGGCCCTGGCTAGGTGGCGCTGGCGTGGTCGGCCGACACGGATGGTGTCGGCGCAGTCGGGCTGGCGCGAGTCGCGTTGGCGAAGTTGGGTCGGCGCGGGTGGTGTGACCTTGAGTCGGGCGGTCCTCCTGACAGGGGGGTGTGGGCCCCTTTTTTTTTTTTGATATGCCCTTGTCTTGACTTGCTTCCCTTCATGGTTCTCCAGGGCTCGCGTCTTTGAGAGTTTGACTTCTCCGGGGTGGATAGCTGAGGACCTCTCCGATGGAAGGGGGTACCTTCGCTTCCCCTATACTAGGGTACACCGTTACCGCAATTCGAGGTGGGAAGACCTTCTGTCGTTGCTCCGTGTCTTTGTCCACGAGAGCATCACAGAAGATGGAGTCGCAGATGCGACTTGTGGGATGCTGAAATTGAGCGAGAAGATCTATACTGACGAAGGGATTTCCATGAAGCTTCTCCGGCCGAGTTTGAGTACTCCGTTCCACCATTGTGATGAAGATTTCGTGCCTACGCCAATTGTTGCCTCGAAGATATGCGCCCGACTAACCCGATGGGGTACCGATTCTTGGCCTCGGGGAGACGTCCAATACCTTTGCGGTTTTCGTGAATGGATGGGCGAGCTCTACGAGGTCTTTGGCGCAGAACCCGAGATGAATTTATTAGCCAAGTTTCTGGCGCCGGCTCGTCGAGAATACAGCTGTCCTGAGGGGATGTACCACGCACTTTGGAGCTCTGGTGTCCGGCCACCAATACTTTCCTTACTGGAGCGAGGGAGATAGGGATCTCACTTCGCGACGTCCACATCGTCTTCGGGTGCCCCGAAGTGCGGAATTACTACCAGGAGAAGGTGCCAGCTTTGAAGGATCTGTTGGACGGCAGCTTCGCTCCGAGTTCCTGCCTTCTTCTGTTCAAGGCGTATGCTATCATCGCGGCGTGGGATCAGACAGATCGAGTGCGTCCTTCTTCTTGGGTCGACTTTTGGTTCAGAGGCGAGTATAGGTCGCCGGCACCTTCGGCCCATCCGATGTGGAAGATCGCTCAAATGAAAAGGCCTCTGCTTCGTTCTTTCATGAGGCCCATTGATTCGTTGGCTCGGGAGAAGCACTCGATGGAAGGGAAGCAGTGTCCCTGGGAAATCCTCGGCTTGAGGCATGACAGCGAGGAGTGGAGAGCGATTTACCGAGCCGCCGGGCTGGTTATCTTCCTCTGTCGGTTCGTGCTTCCCTGTTCTGGCGAGGTTATCCGTCCGGGGACCTTCCTTGCAGCTTCCAGGATGGCGAGGGGCGAGCTTTTCAATCTAGCCCCGACCATATTATGCGCCTTGTACGGGGGTCTCAGTGGGACTTACTGGGACCTGTCTAGCTCGGATAAGGCCAAGGAGGAGCTTGGCCGGTCTGCTGCGTTCGGACCCTTGCATTACTTGTATGGCTGGATAGCTCTGCATTTTCCAAAGGGAATTTTTGCCAGATGCGGGCATCCAGCCGACCTGCCGTTCCTGCCCGGGATAGGGGGGATTTTAAATGCCTTTATCAGTTGGGAGCGTCCGAGGGAGTGTGCTTGCACCCTTTTGAGGAAGATGGAAAGTATCGATTTTGAATTTCTGTCAGAGCATTCGGTACTGCCTTTGGAGAGGTCGATTGTTTACGACAACGAGAAGCTCCCGGACCACCTATACTGGAACATGGTCAGTTGCCGCCATGGCTACTTGGTTTGGCGAAAGGGGGACGTGGTGGAGGTGGAGCAGTACTCCCCTCACCGCTTCGCTCGCCAACAGGGATTTCGACAGGAAGTTCCTGGTATGCCTCAGCAGTTGCAGGGGCGCATCAGTCCGCAGGAGGGTTACCGCCTCTGGGCTTCTCTCTGCGCTCGATTGACTGGGAGCAGCTTCTTCCCTGGAACCAAATCCGGGCTTTGGGATGCCGCCACTCCGGAGTACTGCAAGTGGATTGAAGGGCAAGTTTCCCCTATGCTTGCAGGTCTCCCGGTCGACGTCTTGGCGAGCAGCGAGTTTAGAAATTTCTGCTTTAACCATTCTGCGGGAGTGGAGGATCGCCGCCTCCGATTGGGGCTTCAGAGGGCACAGAGGAGCTGTAGCCGTCTTTCCAGTGCTCGTCGTATGCCTTCTTCAGCACCGGTGTTAGACGTTGAGCCTACTAGTGCCCCCGGGGCATCCTGTTTCTCGAAGGCCAATATTGAGGGTGTTCCTCCCAAAAGAAGGAAGGTTTGCATTCCTCGCGGGATGGTTCCAAGGGTCCCTTGTCCGGTGGAGGATACCGAGGAGCCTGGACTTCTGAAAGATGAGGTGATCCCTCCGTCTAGGGCTGCTTCGTCCGACCTTGCAGGTATGGAATTCTCTTTATTTTATTTCTCTTTTATGCTCGGGAAGTTTCGTTATGCTGAGTAGTGTATCCTTTTTGGGCAGATTCCGTTATAGTGGTAGAGCGCGGGGCAAACTCTCCGAAGGTGCCTCTCGGGCATTCGTCTACTAGCGCCGCGCAGGAAGTGCCTAAGGCATGTGGGCTAGATATCCCCCCGGATGATCTGGATCTCCTCGAGCTTTGTGGGGAGAACTTCCCTGGGGGCGATATCGATCTGGACGGCATTGATGTTGACGCTTTGTCTTTCCATGAGGAAGCTGAAGTTTCGAGCGTCGACAAACGGCCTTCCCCGGTTGCTGTACCCTCGTGCCCGTTGGAGGAGACGGTTGTTGCAGTGGTAGCGGTGGTTTCTCCAGTTCTGCCGCCCTCGTTGGCGCAGGCGGTTCCTATTATGGCTGCAGCGGGAGGGAAAGTCTTGCCTACCTACTCCGAGGCGCCTCGTCCGAGCTTAAGGCCGAGGAGCAGAGTTTCAGAGTTCCTTCTTGCGAGCTGCCGGCAGTATATCAAGTCGACGTTGGAGCCATTCCAGGACGCTGGCTTTGGCGCCCTCCAGGACTGGTGGTCGACGGATGGTGCAGAGTTTTGCACGAGCCTGGAGGAGTTCAAAGTCGACAGTTCTTCTTTCGTCGTTCAGATGAACCTGCTCGTGACCGATAGCAAGGCCTATCGCTCCCGGCGAGCTTTATTAGAGGGGAGCTCCCCTTCTGAGTTGGAGGCCACTGAGGTGAGTTTGTGTCAATCAGAGCACCAACTTGCGGAGGCCTCTTCCAGCCTGTCAAAGGCTCAAAGGAAGATAGAGTCTGTGCGCGCCTCGCTTTGGAAGGCAGAGTCTCGTCTGGAGCGAGTTGAGGCTGCGGAGAGTGCTTTGAAGGCGAGTTACTTGAAGCAGCAGTCGGACTTGGCGACCCGTTGTGAGCTTCTGGCCACTCGTCCCGAGGAACTTCAACGAGTGGAGGCGATTAGAGAGGAGTTACTGCGTCGACTTTGAGCTTTGGACACCTTCTTTTAGTTGCTCCTTGTCTGGTTGTTTTTCATTGTAGCTTTCTTTTCGGAACCTATGCCATGTATCGCCTTTTCTTCATTATCTAATAATATCGCCTCGTTTTGCCACATCTTTTGCATGGACCATTGTTGACCTTTTCTTTTGGTCGGACTGAACCTGAAGTAACTTCTCAGGCTGCCTACGTACCCCCCTAAGGGGGATCAAGTCGCACGTAGTTCATTTTTTTTTTTTTTTTTTTTTTGCGCAAGGGGTGTGGCCTTGCTTTAGGCATAGTACTTTTTGAGGTACTTGCCGTTGATAGGGCCGAGTGTCAGCCCTTCTGGCGTAGTGAGTGTTGGAAATAAATCCATGGTAGAGGCACGCAGCGGAAGCAAAGTGAAGGTCCGAGGACCGTGAGCGGTGTGCGTTACATATCAAAATTTTCATCGAAACGATCTACATATGCGTGTATGAATCTAGCATGGCAACTATGCGAACCCCTAACGATGATCTAACGCGAAAGAACAAACTAGCATGAATGCATGTTCTAATTATGTTAGATCTACTTGTTAGAGGTCATACCTGCGTGCGGAATCTTTCACCGCGACAAATTTCTTCTTTGTCGATGGAGACGGGCTACGGATCTGCTCGATATAGCTTCGGTGCGACGGCCATAACTTTCTGCTCCGAACTCCGATTGGGCTGAAATTTGGACTGCAAGTATCCAACTTCAAGACGCAACTTTTCCAACAAGTTTCACGTCATTTGGATTTCTGTAGCTCCCGGAATCGCAGAAACAACGTTGATTTTCTGTGCAGATTCTGGACAGCAAAAGGTTGCGGGAAACGCCTTCTAGTTCACCCGATCTCACACGATGCACGGCACCTCGTCGATGGATCTCTGAGTGCCTCCATACGACAAGCCTTCTCATTCTACAAAACACCACGTGAGGAAGACGAGTCGCCATCCAATGGCGCAAGCGAGGGAGAGAGAGACGAGAGAGGAGATGCGAAGAGAGGAGAGGGGGCGGCTAGGGTTTCCCCATGCCATGGCCGGCCCTAGGGCTTGCATGGCTCTATTAATTTCGTGCACCCTCTCTCTCCTTCTCATATATAGGGCCGGCCTATTCATTTGGATAAGGACAGTATGGATAAGGATGATAGATTCAAACCTTATCCCTATATATCTCTTCTTTATCTCTATCCTTTCCTTGTTTTCGAAAACGGTCAAAACCAGCCCGTTTTCTGCGCCTCTTAACCGGCCCCTTCATCGGAGGTAACAACGTCCCGAAACTAATGGGGCCGGCCTTGACCAGTCTCTCAACACTTTGGGCCGGCCCCCTTAGTGCATAGTGGCGCATGGTATGACCAAAACGCCCTTATGCCACTAGTTGGCCGTTCCTCGTGTACGAGACTTTGCAAGGCACACATAAGTGAAGTGCACCAGTGATTTCACTATTCTCTGAGGTTCCCGTAGGGTGCCCCTAGTGAAGTCAACTAGTCAACTCGCAACATGTCCCGGTGCATCGCACCCATGTGGCAAAGTCCACTTATGGCAAGGAATTGCTACATACGTCTCTGCACTAACCTAGGGTTTCCCCTTAGTGCACACACGTAGCTACGCATCTACCGTGCACTAGTGCGAAGCACTCACGGAGCGTATGCTTGGACTTCTCGCTTCCTCTAACTACGTTCTGTGTTTCGATGAGATGGTATAAGAACCATACATAATGTCGATAAGGTGGAACCTTCAGGGACCAGGGGTCATGGCTTCCAACTCAGACTCGATCGACACACTACCCGAGTGTACCATCGATCCTCTGAGTCCGAGTTAACCTGTGTAACCACCCAGAGTGCGACGCAGGCTGCACTCCAATTCCCCCGGACTTACTATGTTCTCTCTCATACCCCTGCTCTCCGCTTAGTATGGTAAACTCGTTGTCCCTCCACTGGTGCCATGATGCAACTCGAGCGGTGGAGAATACCGTCAGACTCGAGTGCTCATTTGACTCGGTTCCTTTCAGGTTGACCATATACATCGTACCTCCGATTACTCTGACGAGCAACCGGATCCGTCATCAGTCCAACTGATGACCACCTGGCCAGGGTTTAATACGACGTAGGTCAGACCAAGGAATGCACCTCCCGTTAGGGGTGTGGATAGCCTGCAGGAGTGACATGCTGATGCAACGCCAGCCGGGTAACCCAGTACACCGTGGTTTTGGATCACTGCATCCGGATCCTCACACATTGGTGCGCCAAAGCACCACACAACTGGTTAGTCCACCAGACATGGCTCCTCAGGGTTTAGGACCGTTTTACCCTAAGCAGAAACACGGTTTAGTGCACCGGTGTCTGCTCACCGATCTGTGCACCGTGTTGGTTCCATTCGGCCACAGACACTGTGCCTGGTAATGACCGTGGTGGAGACACCCACGCTCTGTCATCCCAACAGCTTAACCTGATAGGGCGACCAACCCTAATCAGAGCTGCGAACGTATTTAGGTTACATGGGACCAGTCCCTTGAGTCTCCCACTCAAGAGGATTACCATGTAGCCATGGCTCTCTGTTCTGTAATCAGAACACGTACTATGGTACGTACCTAGATGCAATCTTATACTATCAACCATACATAGCTAAACTATAGGTTTTTACGAGCTATAGACCTCACCAATTCTAACAATCTCCCACTAGGTCTAACGAGGAATAACGGTGTTGAGCTCTGTAGCTTCTACATGCTACCCAAAAGCCTTTGCAGGAATTCCCTAATGGAATTGACAACATTGTCTGTAGATTCCACCTCAGTACCGCTACTTGCATTTCCTCCTATAACTGTCAGATCAAGTGAAGTTTGTACTTGATGGGTTTCCCCTCACGGTGGTGCCTAGTCTCCTTGGACCTTGCTTACCGCTCTTCTGTTGCAACAACAGATAACTGAGCTTCTGGTACGCGTCCCAAGTTCTCTAAGAACTTCCTAAGCCTTACCACCTGATATACTACTTCGCACGCAACAACGTGCTAAGCATCTGTGGTAGAGTCTGTGATTCACTCTTGCTTCACACTCTACCAACTACCGCTTCTAATCCCAAGATAAAAATAATCCCTGAAATCGATTCTCTGGAACACACATCTGACACTAAAGTTAGATCCTGTGTGTCCAATCGATATCAGGACCTGTGAAGTGCAAGCTAACTCACAATCCTTACTTAACGAGGATTTCTGAGTATACCCTTCACATCGGTCCAAAGATCTGGACCCGGGTTCGACTGAAACCGACCCATCTTCCTGCTGCACAATAGATATCTAGCCTCATAAAACGAATCTGGCTAGAATCTTATCTTCATGCGTAGCCTGTGACAGCAAGAGAATCTTGCGCTGGTTATCTAGAGTTACCTTGATTCCCAGAGCATAACTCGCCTCACTAGGGTCTTTCACATCGAATTGTGATGACTACAAACCTTTACCGTAAACAATATTCTTACGTCATTTTCAATCAGTAGGATATCGTTAATGTAAAGTACTACGTACACCCTTGTAGCTTTTTCACCTTTCTTGTACCCACTTGGTTTATCATCATTCTGATCAAATCCGTATGAGCGGATTTCCTTGATCAAAATATATATTCCAACTTGGATGCTTGCATCAGTCCATAAATGGACCTTTGCAACTTACATCATATATGTTCCTGACCTACTGACACAAAGTGTCACGCCCCAGAAAATCTGTAGACCGATTCCTGGGGTGTGAGGTGAGAAAGGAAGAGGGTTATGGGTATGGTTACTTAACTATGCCAATTTAGGATTCTCACTGGGCTCTTTCTACGCTCACACACAAGCAAATGAAAGAAGGAGGAGAAACAAAGATCAGGCTCGACCTTTAAAAGGGGATATCCTTTCAGTACATGCGACTCAACGGTGTCACAACATACTGACAAAATATACTCTAAAGGAGCACGCGGCTCAAGCCTCCGACGGCGAGCCGAGTATCTCACCCGCTCCCGAACACTCGGTGCATCTGTCTGGAGATCCTATCTACTGGGCTTGTCAAATTAGGTCAATTATTCGTCTTATATTTTTGTGGTGATCTAACCTAGGCTTGGGGCCTTGAGGAGAGGCCTACCCAAAGAAGTTCAGCTGGCACATTACCACTTATCACACTAGTTACCTAATAATAGAAGTCTTATTCCAATCCACTAGATTACATCGCAAGAAAGAGACTACTGATAAAACGACATACTAGAATTAAAAAGGAAAAGGCTGCAACCCTAAACTCGTTCTCGGACTCCTACTGCTGCTCCGATGCCTCAGCTCCTGCAGAAGAGTCTACTCGTGGGAATGAGTAGCCCCCAAAAATACATTTGGGAGATTAGCCAAATAAATGGCTAGTGACAAGCTAACAATTTTAATAACTAACAACGCTCAATTTTTAAGACAAATTATTGATTAACCTAATTGTCAAGCTATGTTCTCAAACACGACCTATGTGTCCATGCAATTTCTACATTCACATGCAAATCCTACTGTCACTAGGTCATCGTGTATACAGTTATACCATTCAAAATTTAATAATCAAACAATTAAGCACTCATACATGAACCCCGGATATTTTGTTCAACCTGCCCCCGGTCGGGCATTACTATCGGGCCTTTTATTTCGATGTAGAGGGCCAACTCTCTCGCCGTGCATCCACCAACACCATGCACAATTCACCCAGATGATCATAAGGGGTTTCCCGTCTTTCACGGTGGAGCTCTACCGCCCAACTTGCTTTACTATGGGGACTTCAACTCCCCGGGACAGGGTTGCTAGGCCAATCCCTACTCGAGGGCACCTCCTATTGGCTTTACCACAACCCTTGCCCGTGACCCCTAACCTACTTAACTTCGGCTGTACGCGCAAGGTGGTTCACGACCCTTGCGCGTACGGGGTCTCTACCCTCTAACCAGGTAGATTAACAATAATTAACATACACATGGCAATGAAAGTACTAAACAGTGTTTAAACATTTTCAATGGATTACCCCGGGATTCGCACCCACTCACAACCCAGCATCATAATCAAATAAAATAAATCACTCTCACCCAAAATCCATTTACCGGGGTTACCACGCTCACCTCAGGAGGGTGGGTCCCGAAAATTCTTTAATTATTTATTTATTCAAATTAAGGGAAAATCCTAGTTATGGTGTCCATGCAAACAATAATATTTTATTATTAAATTAATAACTTTTTATGCATGCGTCGCCGGACTCGCGACTCCGCATGCAAGGCGGGGTCCACTCGACCACATGCGACGACGTCCGGCGGGACCCGCATGCAGCGTTATGGACACCTACCCTTAATTTCTATATTCACATTATTAATTATTAAAGAAAGCGTGCTGTGTCACCTGGTCGACTTGCACGGACTCTTGTCTCTGGCCTCTGCTCCGTCCTCGGCTGGATCATCCCGGTACGAACTGGTAAGTTGCATGCATCCATATGTTACTAATAAGCTAAAAACGGGGATTTCAATTTTAATTGCATGGGGACTGGATGCTGTTATCACCGTGTTATAGACACGAAGATCGATATGGTTAAAGGGGGTATTAGTTGGTCTGCCATCAATGGTGGTTGGCTTCTACTGTCTGCATGTCGACGTTAAAGCCGACAGCGGCCACCACCACAGAGGGAACACGGGATCAAAGGGGTAGGTGGCTGTTAGCACATGGGGCCTAGTCGGACTGGGTCGGGTACCACTTGTTGCATGGCTGCCGACAACGAGGCCGTCGGCAGCCATTGCAGCAAGGTGAGAACGAAGGGAGCGGCATGCAATGGATTGGTTCATCGGTAGCTCGGCCACCGGCTACCATGGCCGCATCGAGGTCCAAAACCACAAGAGGGTTAGAGGTCGGCCGGGTTTCTTACCGAAAGAAAACAAAAAAAACAGGGCATAGATTCGATCGGCAGGGTCGTCGGGCATAGATCCGATCGACAGGGTCGTCGGTCTGATCATCACAAAAGGAGAAAAAAAAACAGGGGTTCGTCGGGTTGGTCTCAACAGAGCCGGAGAAAAGAACAGGGGACGGAGAGGGGGCTGACCTGGTGCAGTCGGGGGTCGTCGACGATGGCTCTTCCTCCAGCTGCTCCTCCCCAGCGCCGGCTGCTCCTCCCTGGTCGGCTGCCGCGCGCCCCAATGATCGCAGGGGAGAGGAGGTCGGATGAAAGAGGGAGAGATCGAGAGATGTGAGGGATGGGGTCGGGCTGGGTTTTGGGTTTAATTTATATAGGGGGGGGGTGACCTGACGGGATAGAGATGAGAGGGGGGATCGGGATCGAGGCTGACGGGATCGGGGTGATCCGTTGGGGGGAAATCTCCTGGATTTCGGGATGAGAGGAGATCGGGATGAGATCGGATTGAAATGGGTTTGGGTTTAGGATATAGAGAGAGAAACGGTTTAGAGAGGGAGAGAGGTAGTCTCAGGTTTGAGAGGAACGAGTTGTGCTCGGATTGGGTTTTGGCGTTGAGGAAAGAGAGAGAAAGAGAGATAGAGAGAGAGGGTCTGCTGTTGAGTGGGGTTTGGGATTCGGTTTTATTAGTGGAGATGAGAGGGAGAGATGGATGGTTGAGATGGGGTTGGTTGAAAGGGTTGGTTAGGTGGGGTTGGTTGAAAGGGTTGGTTAGGTGGGGTTGGTTGAAAGGGTTGGTTAGGTGGGGTTTGGGTTTTAGATAAAGAGAGAGAGAGTGCTGGGTTCGGTTGGGTTGGGATTGGTTTTAGTTTTAAATTTTTTTTTTTTTTTTTTTTTTTTCTCTACTAAACAAACATTGCTCGCAATTAAGCAAGGTTCGCTCCCGGGCTCGCATCGCACCGAGACGGGCCGGTGCGCAAACTTCACGAGTCCGACAGACTCGCTAAAAAAAAAAAACTTGTTACTTTAATTAATTTAAATTATCATCAAAATCATTCCTGTCATGCCTCCAGCGTCGCCTAGCGACCCGGACCCGGGGCCCACTGCCCGGTCCAACTCAGGTTCAAACACACACTATCGACAGCCATAAATGCGAAACAAAACAATCAATTTAGCAACAAATAAAGAATAATAATAATATAACTGGGCTGCCCTGAAATTAAACGTACCGGTTATTACATCCTACCCACCTTATTAAAATTTTCGTCCCGAAAATTAACTAATACTAATCATCAAACAAAGAAGAGTACTGGGACCGCATCGCTGACTCGAGCTCCCACGTAGCCTCCTCCTCACTACAGTGTTGCCACTGCACCTTCACCATGGGGATGGTCTTTGTACGAAGTACTCGATCTTCTCTAGCCAAGATCCTAATCGGTCGCTCCTCATAGGACGCGTCTGAACTGAGGGTCAGGTCCTGCCAATCTAACACGTGCGACGGGTCTGGCTCATACCTCCGAAGCATTGACACGTGAAAGACACCGTGGACGTTAGAGAGCTGCGGGGGCAGTGCCAGACGATATGCCACCTCGCCAACTCTCTCCAAGATCTCGAAAGGACCTATGAACCTCGGAGCCAACTTTCCTTTCTTCCCAAATCTGGTGATGCCTCGCCGAGGGGAAACCTTTAGGAAGACATGGTCTCCGACAGTAAACTCGAGCGGGCGTCGATGCACATCTGCGTAGCTCTTCTGTCGACTCTGTGCCGCTCTAAGTCGCTCTCTAATCAGCTGGATCTTCTCAGTCGTCTCCTGGACAAGCTCTGGCCCCAAGAGACTCCGCTCTCCTACCTCTGCCCAACAAAGAGGTGACCGACATGGCCTCCCGTACAAAGCTTCATAGGGGGCCATGCCGATGCTAGCTTGGTGACTATTGTTGTAGGCGAACTCTATAAGAGGTAAGTGCTCCTCCCAACTGCCTCCAAAATCTACTGTGCAAGCCCGCAACATATCCTCCAAAATCTGAATCGTCCTCTCTGACTGGCCATCCGTCTGCGGGTGAAACGCAGTGCTAAAACTGAGCTCCGTTCCCAAAGCTGTATGCAGGCTCTCCCAAAATCGAGATACGAACCGAGGATCTCGATCCGAGATAATGGAAACCGGAACTCCGTGCAGCTTGACAATTTCCCTCACATATAACTTTGCTCGGTCGACAGATGTCATCGTCGTCCGCACCGGAAGAAAGTGCGCCGACTTTGTCAGTCGGTCCACGATCACCCAAACTGAGTCATGTTTGTTTCGGGTCAGAGGCAACCCCGAAACAAAATCCATCGTGATGTGCTCCCATTTCCACTCAGCTATTGGAAGCGGCTGTAGCAATCCAGCCGGTCTCTGGTGCTCAGCCTTGACTTGCTGACAAGTCAAACATCTAGACACAAAGGCGGCCACGTCACGCTTCATGTCCTTCCACCAGAACTGTCTCCTCAAATCAAGATACATCTTGGTGCCGCCAGGGTGCACCGAGAATTTGGATCGATGCGCCTCTGACAACACCTCATCTCGAACCTCCTCATCAGCAGGGAGGCACAACCTCCTCCGAAACCTCAGACCTCCATCAGCATCGATCGACCAATCCGGGACAGACTCTCCATTGTCGCATCGCACCCTAATCTCCTCCAACTCAGAATCCAGCCTCTGTGCTGCAATCACCTTCTGAAGTAGGCTAGGCTGCACTCGCATGGTGCACAACACGGTATGAGAGGACTCCCACTGAACCCACAAATCAAAGCCTTCTATCGTGGCCAGAAAGTCCTGTCGATCAGTCACCAATCTAGCAAGCTGGCTACGGGACTTTCGGCTCAAGGCATCTGCAACAACATTCGCCTTACCAGGATGGTAAAAGAACGAATAATTGAAATCCTTCAAGACCTCGATCCATCTCCTCTGACGCATATTCAGATCCTTCTGACTCCCGATGTATCGCAGACTCTTATGGTCGCAATACATGTCGAACTCCTCACCGTACAAGTAGTGCCTCCATATCTTCAGGGCGAAAACCACTGCAGCCAACTCCAAGTCATGGGTGGGATAGTTCCTCTCGTGAGTCTTCAATTGCCTAGAGGCATAGGCTACCACCCTACCATCCTGCATCAGTACAGCTCCAAGCCCCATCAGTGAGGCATCGGTGAAGACAACATAACCTTTGCCACTGGCCGGAATCGTAAGCACTGGGGCCGAAGTAAGACGCCTCTTCAACTCTCGGAAGGACTTCTCACAATCCTCCGACCACTCGAACCTGACACCCTTCTTTGTCAAACGGGTGAGAGGTGCTGCTAAACGAGAAAATCCCTCCACAAAACGTCTATAATAGCCTGCTAGCCCCAAAAAACTCCTGATCTCAAATACGTTCTTTGGCTGCTCCCAGTCCATCACAGCCTCTATCTTCGACGGATCTACGGAGATGCCTTCCTGCGAGACAACGTGTCCGAGAAATTTCACCTCCTGCATCCAAAACTCACACTTACTGAGCTTGGCATACAGTTGGTGGTCTCTGAGGGTCTGCAACACAGCACTCAGGTGCTCTCGATGATCTCCCTCCGTCTTGGAGTAAATGAGAACATCGTCCACAAATACTACAACGAATCTGTCCAGGAACATGCTGAAGACTCGGTTCATCAGATCCATAAATGCTGCAGGGGCGTTCGTTAGACCGAAGGGCATGACCAAAAACTCATAGTGCCCATATCGCGTCCGGAACGCCGTCTTCGGAATATCCTCTGCTCTCACAGCCAACTGGTGATATCCGGTCCTCAAGTCAATCTTCGAGAAATAGCAAGCCCCCTTCAACTGATCAAATAGGTCCTCAATTCGAGGTAAAGGGTACTTGTTCTTGATCGTTATGCTATTCAGCTTACGATAGTCGATACAAAGCCTCTTCGTCCCATCCTTCTTCTGAGCAAAAAGAACTGGGGCTCCCCAAGGAGATGTGCTGGGACGAATGAAACCTCTATCGAGTAACTCCTCCAATTGGGTCTTCAGCTCCTTTAGCTCCGCGGGAGCCATCCTATACGGAGCAACTGAGATCGGTGCTGCTCCCGGTGCGAGATCTATAGCAAACTCAACCTCTCGAGGTGGAGGCAAGCCTGGAAGCTCGTCTGGGAAGACATCCGGAAACTCACGAACCATCGGTGGTAGCACTACTGGGTTCCCATCTTTATCTCTACTCGGTAGCTGCGCTAGTAAGCTGAGGGTTATCTGTTGCAGCGGTACCGGGCACAAGATCTTCTGCTTGTCTCCCAAGAAGTAAAAAGCCTCGCTCCCCGGAGGTGAGAATGTGACCTTCTTAGTAAAGCAATCAAGGGTAACGTGATAGGCTGACATCCAATCCATCCCAAGCAGTACGTCCACTCCTCCTAAGTTCAGGACAATGAGGTCTGCCGAGAGCTCTCTGTCTCCTATATGAATGATGCAGTCCCGGCAGATCCGGTCCACATCGGTACTTACCCCGAGCGGTGAAAACACCGACAGAGTATGACCCAATGGAACCGACTCCAGTCCCAAAGTCTTGACAAAACTAGGGACGATATAGGAGTGAGTAGACCCGCTATCGAAATGAACGAAAGCAAGGGTTGAAAAGACAGGAAGGGTACCTAGCGTTATCGGAAATATGTAAGAAACCAATCTAGCTACCAGTTGCTACAAGTTCTAACGAGTCAAAACTAATAGCAAAGACAACTACACCATACGTCTACGAATTGAAATTCTAAGTTCAGGGTTACCTTCGATCGCTCCCCCAGAAGCCTCTGGGTCTTGACCAACTAGCATGTACGTCCTTCCCTGAGTCTGGTTGCCTCCTCCGCCCTGACGGGGAAAAGACCTTTGCTGTTGTGCCTGGGGAGGACGCTGCTGCTGGTGAGCTCTCTGTGGAGGCCTCTGCTGCTGCACAGGTGGTGGCAGCAGAGCGGGCCTCTGGGGTGGAGCTGGTAGGAGTGGCTGCCGACGAAGCTGTGGACAGTTCCACTTCAGATGCTCAAACGAACCGCACTGAAAACATCCTCGCCGCGACGGTCCAAGAGCTGGAGGACCACGAAAGTTCTGAGGCTGGCGTGGCGGGGGTCGAGTCTCCATAGGCCTAAACCTCTTCTGAGTCGGTGGACCATTGCGACTGCTGCCACTCCGCTTCTCCATGATAGCGCGGGACTCCTTCAACTCCTGCTCTACTGCCAGGGACCGGTTGACCAATTCCTCATAAGATTGCCCCAAGAAAGGGGTAACCCTACCTCTGATTGCTGGATTCAAGCCATGCTCAAAGCGCAAGGCTCTCCTATCGTCGGTCGCCACCTGGTGTGGAGCATACCTCGCAAGCTCCGAGAACTTGGCCTCATACTGTGTCACAGTACGAGATCCTTGATAGAGCGCCAGAAACTCCATCTCCATCCGGTTCTGCACGGTAACCGGAAAGAACTTCTTCCGAAAGAGTTCCTCAAACTCCTGCCACGTAATCGCTCCTCGATCTGCTGCTCTGGTGCGCTGGACAGTCTGCCACCAGAAGTCTGCCTCAGCCTCAAACTGGTACGAGGCGAAGGTCACTCTCCTATCGTCGGTGATGCCCAACGCGTTCAGTATCTTCTCAGTCTGCTGGAACCATCGATCGGCCTCAATGGGGTCTGGCTCACCCTTGAAGCTCGGTGGTCCCATCGCCTTGAAGTCTTTCAGCAATTTCCCTTGCCGCTCGCCCTCAGCCTGCTGACGAGCCTGGGCCTGGGCAAGAGCAGCCTGTGCTAGCTCGGCCTGCTGCTGAGCAGCCATCTGCTGCTGCGCAACAGCAACCTGCTGCTGCTGGATCATGGTGGCCATCCCCTGGAGTATTTCCATCATCCTCGCCGTGCTATCAGACGCAGAGGACGATCCTGCTCCGTTGCTCGCACCATTTCCACTCCTAGTACCCGCCATCTGAAATGAAAAGATAGTCCTAACGTCAACTATCTACTAACCAACTATTTAGACTCTAGACTTAGACTCCTAATCCTAGAAATAAACCCCTAGGAACATATCCCTAGGCTCTGATACCAGCTGTCACGCCCCAGAAAATCTGTAGACCGATTCCTGGGGTGTGAGGTGAGAAAGGAAGAGGGTTATGGGTATGGTTACTTAACTATGCCAATTTAGGATTCTCACTGGGCTCTTTCTACGCTCACACACAAGCAAATGAAAGAAGGAGGAGAAACAAAGATCAGGCTCGACCTTTAAAAGGGGATATCCTTTCAGTACATGCGACTCAACGGTGTCACAACATACTGACAAAATATACTCTAAAGGAGCACGCGGCTCAAGCCTCCGACGGCGAGCCGAGTATCTCACCCGCTCCCGAACACTCGGTGCATCTGTCTGGAGATCCTATCTACTGGGCTTGTCAAATTAGGTCAATTATTCGTCTTATATTTTTGTGGTGATCTAACCTAGGCTTGGGGCCTTGAGGAGAGGCCTACCCAAAGAAGTTCAGCTGGCACATTACCACTTATCACACTAGTTACCTAATAATAGAAGTCTTATTCCAATCCACTAGATTACATCGCAAGAAAGAGACTACTGATAAAACGACATACTAGAATTAAAAAGGAAAAGGCTGCAACCCTAAACTCGTTCTCGGACTCCTACTGCTGCTCCGATGCCTCAGCTCCTGCAGAAGAGTCTACTCGTGGGAATGAGTAGCCCCCAAAAATACATTTGGGAGATTAGCCAAATAAATGGCTAGTGACAAGCTAACAATTTTAATAACTAACAACGCTCAATTTTTAAGACAAATTATTGATTAACCTAATTGTCAAGCTATGTTCTCAAACACGACCTATGTGTCCATGCAATTTCTACATTCACATGCAAATCCTACTGTCACTAGGTCATCGTGTATACAGTTATACCATTCAAAATTTAATAATCAAACAATTAAGCACTCATACATGAACCCCGGATATTTTGTTCAACCTGCCCCCGGTCGGGCATTACTATCGGGCCTTTTATTTCGATGTAGAGGGCCAACTCTCTCGCCGTGCATCCACCAACACCATGCACAATTCACCCAGATGATCATAAGGGGTTTCCCGTCTTTCACGGTGGAGCTCTACCGCCCAACTTGCTTTACTATGGGGACTTCAACTCCCCGGGACAGGGTTGCTAGGCCAATCCCTACTCGAGGGCACCTCCTATTGGCTTTACCACAACCCTTGCCCGTGACCCCTAACCTACTTAACTTCGGCTGTACGCGCAAGGTGGTTCACGACCCTTGCGCGTACGGGGTCTCTACCCTCTAACCAGGTAGATTAACAATAATTAACATACACATGGCAATGAAAGTACTAAACAGTGTTTAAACATTTTCAATGGATTACCCCGGGATTCGCACCCACTCACAACCCAGCATCATAATCAAATAAAATAAATCACTCTCACCCAAAATCCATTTACCGGGGTTACCACGCTCACCTCAGGAGGGTGGGTCCCGAAAATTCTTTAATTATTTATTTATTCAAATTAAGGGAAAATCCTAGTTATGGTGTCCATGCAAACAATAATATTTTATTATTAAATTAATAACTTTTTATGCATGCGTCGCCGGACTCGCGACTCCGCATGCAAGGCGGGGTCCACTCGACCACATGCGACGACGTCCGGCGGGACCCGCATGCAGCGTTATGGACACCTACCCTTAATTTCTATATTCACATTATTAATTATTAAAGAAAGCGTGTTGTGTCACCTGGTCGACGTGCACGGACTCTTGTCTCTGGCCTCTGCTCCGTCCTCGGCTGGATCATCCCGGTACGAACTGGTAAGTTGCATGCATCCATATGTTACTAATAAGCTAAAAACGGGGATTTCAATTTTAATTGCATGGGGACTGGATGCTGTTATCACCGTGTTATAGACACGAAGATCGATATGGTTAAAGGGGGTATTAGTTGGTCTGCCATCAATGGTGGTTGGCTTCTACTGTCTGCATGTCGACGTTAAAGCCGACAGCGGCCACCACCACAGAGGGAACACGGGATCAAAGGGGTAGGTGGCTGTTAGCACATGGGGCCTAGTCGGACTGGGTCGGGTACCACTTGTTGCATGGCTGCCGACAACGAGGCCGTCGGCAGCCATTGCAGCAAGGTGAGAACGAAGGGAGCGGCATGCAATGGATTGGTTCATCGGTAGCTCGGCCACCGGCTACCATGGCCGCTTCGAGGTCCAAAACCACAAGAGGGTTAGAGGTCGGCCGGGTTTCTTACCGAAAGAAAACAAAAAAAACAGGGCATAGATTCGATCGGCAGGGTCGTCGGGCATAGATCCGATCGACAGGGTCGTCGGTCTGATCATCACAAAAGGAGAAAAAAAAACAGGGGTTCGTCGGGTTGGTCTCAACAGAGCCGGAGAAAAGAACAGGGGACGGAGAGGGGGCTGACCTGGTGCAGTCGGGGGTCGTCGACGATGGCTCTTCCTCCAGCTGCTCCTCCCCAGCGCCGGCTGCTCCTCCCTGGTCGGCTGCCGCGCGCCCCAATGATCGCAGGGGAGAGGAGGTCGGATGAAAGAGGGAGAGATCGAGAGATGTGAGGGATGGGGTCGGGCTGGGTTTTGGGTTTAATTTATATAGGGGGGGGGTGACCTGACGGGATAGAGATGAGAGGGGGGATCGGGATCGAGGCTGACGGGATCGGGGTGATCCGTTGGGGGGAAATCTCCTGGATTTCGGGATGAGAGGAGATCGGGATGAGATCGGATTGAAATGGGTTTGGGTTTAGGATATAGAGAGAGAAACGGTTTAGAGAGGGAGAGAGGTAGTCTCAGGTTTGAGAGGAACGAGTTGTGCTCGGATTGGGTTTTGGCGTTGAGGAAAGAGAGAGAAAGAGAGATAGAGAGAGAGGGTCTGCTGTTGAGTGGGGTTTGGGATTCGGTTTTATTAGTGGAGATGAGAGGGAGAGATGGATGGTTGAGATGGGGTTGGTTGAAAGGGTTGGTTAGGTGGGGTTGGTTGAAAGGGTTGGTTAGGTGGGGTTGGTTGAAAGGGTTGGTTAGGTGGGGTTTGGGTTTTAGATAAAGAGAGAGAGAGTGCTGGGTTCGGTTGGGTTGGGATTGGTTTTAGTTTTAAATTTTTTTTTTTTTTTTTTTTTTTTTCTCTACTAAACAAACATTGCTCGCAATTAAGCAAGGTTCGCTCCCGGGCTCGCATCGCACCGAGACGGGCCGGTGCGCAAACTTCACGAGTCCGACAGACTCGCTAAAAAAAAAAACTTGTTACTTTAATTAATTTAAATTATCATCAAAATCATTCCTGTCATGCCTCCAGCGTCGCCTAGCGACCCGGACCCGGGGCCCACTGCCCGGTCCAACTCAGGTTCAAACACACACTATCGACAGCCATAAATGCGAAACAAAACAATCAATTTAGCAACAAATAAAGAATAATAATGATATAACTGGGCTGCCCTGAAATTAAACGTACCGGTTATTACACAAAGCCTGGGGCGATATCATCCATATGTCCTTTCCAAATTCCCGTTAGGGAATAACTGTCTTGACATCCATCAACCAGATCTCCCAACTATAATGGGCTGCGATGGATTAAGAGAATCCGAAATAGACTTAGGCTTAGATACCAGTGAGATGGTTTTGACATAGTCAATCCCTTCTCCTTTGGCAACTAATCTAGCTACTTAAGTCTTAATCGGGTGCTCTTCTTATACACCTTCTACACCCTGAAGGGTGATAGTGCTATAAGTGTCAAGACTGTTCCAAGGGACATTGATGTAAATTTGCCTCCATGGTCTTTTGTCAGTCAGAGCTGTCGGAAGCTCCCACTACTTCTTCGTAGCTCTAGGGATCATCCTCCTGAAACTCTGGATTAACTATCAAAGTTTCTCCATAGTATCTTTCAGGAGCTCTGATGGTCCCACAACGACGAGGTGGTGGTGGTACAAAGGAAGCTCGTTTCTACAGTACCTGGTATACTAGTTTCTTGTATCATCTACTCTCACTACGTTTTCAGATGCGCACTCTCTACCAGTACCCAGTAGTTCACCCAGAACTACCTTACTGATAAACTTATGGTCTATAATATAATCTTGGTCTAGGTAGATGGTATTCGTAGAAACGATTACCTTCCAAACCTCAAGATCATAGAATAGTCCACCTTATGCCTCCTAAGGGTAACCTACAAACAGATATACCTGGAACTACATCTCCATCTCATCCCTCTTGTCCTTTTGCACAAGTGCAGGCCAACCCTATATCTCGAGACTCTATAGTGTCAGCTTTCGCTTAGACCATAGCTCTCTATAGGTCTGAGGCACTGATCTAGATGAGAGAGAGTTTCAGATATAAGCTACTGTTTTAAGGTACAACCCCACCAAAGGGTGGGTATTACATTTGGCAATATTCATCATACTACGGACTATGTCAAACAGGGTCCGATTCCTTCTCTCGGAGACTTCATTCTGACGTTTTATCCTAGGAACATTTAACTGGGAGATAATCCCATGCTCCTTTAGGATCCTATGGAACTCGTCCGATAGTGACTTATTCCTTCGATTAAATCGAAGAGTCTTCTATCGTCTAGACGCTCTTGGAATCATAGACGTCAAAATAACTAACACCAATACCTTAGTGGCCCTTTTAGTTATTCTGCCTTCTAGATAACACTCATAGGTTAGAAGGATCTCCGATGAATCTGTGAACAGAAACTCGGCCTTCTGTTATCTCTGAATTTATCTAAGGCAGAATATCTAAATCAGAGGGGTCACAAATGGGATAGCTTCTCCGAAGGATTTAGATGAATTTTAATTAGACGCTGCAGCTGTCATGAAATCTATTTTCGAATTAGGATTAAATACAAAGAGATTATTCTGATCTATTCCTCTAGTAATGAAGCTATCTATTCAGTTTAAGATACACACCAACGGTGCTGTCTAAAACTAAAAACTTCATTTACCAAGGAGGAAACAGAACTACATCTCTAAAAATCAAAATCCATGTTTCGGAAAAACTAAAACAATCATATCTAACAGCTTCCGCAGCGGCTTATGGCATCAGTACCTATGTTAGGATTCCTTCACTATAAAGTAGTCTTCTGCTTTCCTTGAATTTCTGTAGACCCGAAGTCTACATTCCAAGAAGCATAAGAACTGCTACTAGATAGCGACTCAACTCCTAACATCCTAAGGCCATACTCAATCTTCAAATACCCCCTACACACGCCAAAGCGGAAACACTTCCGTCCTTAGCGTTACCATACTTAGGAGTCCACACCAGTTTCTGCACTAGAATAGTTTTCGATCTCTGATAAGTTACTTCCTTCTAAAGAAGGCCTAGGTTAAGCACTAAAGGCTTTGCCATTAATCTTGATCCCATCCTTAGTCTCTTGGAAATCTCCTTAGAAGTTCTGCGTTTATCATCTCTAACTTGTTAAAGCTAAAGTCTCTGATAACGCCTTCGAAGGTTCCAGACAAGGATGCAAGACAGACGTCTTCCACCACCTCGTCATCTGGTACCATGTCTTGGGAATCTAGTTCGTTCTGGAACTCAAAGATGTGTTCCCGAACAAGCATACCCACTGACATCTCGGTACCGACAAGTATCTTGGTGGATAAGCGATGAGTCTACCGACTTCGCCTAGCAGACATCTTATGCAAGTAAAACTTATTTTGAGAAGACCCGGCATATCTCTGACTTGCTTCTAAAGAGTTGTCCGCAAGTCTGCTATAACATAGCATTTGCACATCTCCTTAGACTCTTGCTAGTCGTCATATGCCCTAGTTAGTGCCCTAGTGATATTTGGACCCGTTAGATCTAGTACAGGGATATTTAGATTGCAAGCCAATGTAAATTTACTACCCTAAGCATAAGCTAAAGATTGCGCTTCCATTCTACGTAGTTAGAGACCTGATAACTGGTTCTCTTATGGGATAGCGGATAGGGGAACTATATGGTTGAATGAAAATGAATGCAAGAAAACTTATTTTATGGATTTTGAAAATAAGCTAATTATATCCAAATGTTAGCGCTACCCTCACAGCGAAAACACCTCTATGGATTAATTAACCATGTATGTAAGTTCTCGGAATCGACTACACCTTCCCTAGGGGGCATCATGCAGCGTCAATCCGCTTACACGGGCCTTTCCTTGACCCAGTCCAAATCTGCCAACTAAGGGCTTTGATGAACCATGGTTATCTTTTGGCCAGTGCCACGTGATCACCGTTGTCTTCGCAACGAATACCTCACGTGCACTTAGGATGCTTACCCACGAGCCTAAGCAATTATGACACGGGAGTTCATGCGGCCCCCACTAGGGTGGGATGAAAAGCCCTTCTCTCCTGGCCTCGTAATCGCCATATCCTTAGGGAGGTCATTAAGTAATTTGGCATGGAAACACACAGCTCCCACCCTAGGGGGTGTGAAGTTATGCATCCCCACCCAAACACAAAACGACTGGCCGTGGAGGCCAGAGGATCTCTAAAAGTCCTCTCTTACATCCCTTATTAAAGTTGAGGGTTATTTAATGCAAGTATGAGTGTACACTAAGGTCACGACAACCTATACACTAGACCCTGGTCATACCGTGCTCCCACTAGCATTCAAGCCTTTCGCGAAGCATTAATCGATCTCGGAATATCATAGTCCCTGCCTCAAGTGGATTTCTCCACTCAAGGGTCACATTACATATTCCAAAAACATCGATGCTTCGCAAACTTGGCTATCACGCTAATGCCCTGGAGCCTAGCCTAAGGTCAGACTGACAGGAAAGGTCTTCCACTACCATGACGCCTCGCTTATAAATTTGACGAATGATGTCATAGTAGAATTCCAACTCATTCTAGGTTTCGATGCTTGCCAAATAGGCACACCCGACTAATCGGGTGTTGACCTAATGGGGGCATAACCAAATGTGAGGAATTCATACTATCATCAAGGGTCAATTAAATAATAGGCGTCATTAGTGGAATCCAATCCTAATAAGGTCGCTAGGACCCGAGGGGAAAGGGCATCCCTCTGACACAGATAATCAAATTATCGCATCGGGGTTTTCTACAGAAATATAAAGAACTACTGAAAGAAATAAGCACACAACTGAATCAAGTTCAGGGTCCGACCCCTGAACCTGACTGGCACAGCGCAGGCTCTCTGTCTCCTTCACAAGGCTCCTCGATCCGGTGCAAGCCTCTGTATACAATCTTTTGACGCTTTATGCCCTTTGCCGTCATCGTGTACGCTTCGCCGGATCGACATCATCCTCCAAGGTTCCGCTCATCTTCCCAGTGGTGGATCTCTACGGTAAGTCCTCCTCTTCAATCTGTAACCGAAAAAGATCTAGTACGCTTCGAGCAAGTGCTCGCTCGTACACAATTTCCTAGAAAGAAAAGGAAAACAAACCTAGCAAAAGCCTGGGAATCAAGGGTGGTAAATCTTCACCTCTTGCCCGACTATGGCTCTAAAATCTATCCACACACAGAAGAAAAACATCCAGACAAAATCGCTAACACGGGGTCCGACCCCCGGTAGCAAGCAATCACATATCCAGAATAATTTTAGAAGCGGCGCCCTGCAAGAACGATTCATAGAACATACAAAATCTACTATGCATGATCTACTCGTAGAACCCCGATGGCGGCACATACTATTCATGCGCGCACATGACGGTTTCATGAAAAAAATATGAAACGCACACCACTAGCGTGCTCTGATACCTATTGTTGGAAATAAATCCATGGTAGAGGCACGCAGCGGAAGCAAAGTGAAGGTCCGAGGACCGTGAGCGGTGTGCGTTACATATCAAAATTTTCATCGAAACGATCTACATATGCGTGTATGAATCTAGCATGGCAACTATGCAAACCCCTAACGATGATCTAACACGAAAGAACAAACTAGCATGAATGCATGTTCTAATTATGTTAGATCTACTTGTTAGAGGTCATACCTGCGTGCGGAATCTTTCACCGTGACAAATTTCTTCTTTGTCGATGGAGACGGGCTACGGATCTGCTCGACATAGCTTCGGTGCGACGGCCATAACTTTCAGCTCCGAACTCCGATTGGGCTGAAATTTGGACTGCAAGTATCCAACTTCAAGACGCAACTTTTCCAACAAGTTTCACGTCGTTTGGATTTCTGTAGCTCCCGGAATCGCAGAAACAACGTTGATTTTCTGTGCAGATTCTGGACAGCAAAAGGTTGCGGGAGACGCCTTCTAGTTCACCCGATCTCACACGATGCACGGCACCTCGTCGATGGATCTCTGAGTGCCTCCATACGACGAGCCTTCTCCTTCTACAAAATACCACGTGAGGAAGACGAGTCGCCATCCAATGGCGCAAGCGAGGGAGAGAGAGACGAGAGAGGAGATGCGAAGAGAGGAGAGGGGGCGGCTAGGGTTTCCCCATGCCATGGCCGGCCCTAGGGCTTGCATGGCTCTATTAATTTCGTGCACCCTCTCTCTCCTTCTCATATATAGGGCCGGCCTATTCATTTGGATAAGGACAGTATGGATAAGGATGATAGATTCAAACCTTATCCCTATATATCTCTTCTTTATCTCTATCCTTTCCTTGTTTTCGAAAACAGTCAAAACCAGCCCGTTTTCTGCGCCTCTTAACCGGCCCCTTCATCGGAGGTAACAACCTCCCGAAACTAATGGGGCCGGCCTTGACCAGTCTCTCAACACTTTGGGCCGGCCCCCTTAGTGCATAGTGGCGCATGGTATGACCAAAACGCCCTTATGCCACTAGTTGGCCGTTCCTCGTGTACGAGACTTTGCAAGGCACACATAAGTGAAGTGCACCAGTGATTTCACTATTCTCTGAGGTTCCCGTAGGGTGCCCCTAGTGAAGTCAACTAGTCAACTCGCAACATGTCCCGGTGCATCGCACCCATGTGGCAAAGTCCACTTATGGCAAGGAATTGCTACATACGTCTCTGCACTAACCTAGGGTTTCCCCTTAGTGCACACACGTAGCTACGCATCAACCGTGCACTAGTGCGAAGCACTCACGGAGCGTATGCTTGGACTTCTCGCTTCCTCTAACTACGTTCTGTGTTTCGATGAGATGGTATAAGAACCATACATAATGTCGATAAGGTGGAACCTTTAGGGACCAGGGTTCATGGCTTCCAACTCAGACTCGATCGACACACTACCCGAGTGTACCATCGATCCTATGAGTCCGAGTTAACCTGCGTAACCACCCAGAGTGCGACGCAGGCTGCACTCCAATTCCCCCGGACTTACTATGTTCTCTCTCATACCCCTGCTCTCCGCTTAGTATGGTAAACTCGCTGTCCCTCCACTGGTGCCATGATGCAACTCGAGCGGTGGAGAATACCGTCAGACTCGAGTGCTCATTTGACTCGGTTCCTTCCAGGTTGACCACATACATCGTACCTCCGATTACTCTGACGAGCAACCGGATCCGTCATCAGTCCAACTGATGACCACCTGGCCAGGGTTTAATACGACGTAGGTCAGACCAAGGAATGCACCTCCCGTTAGGGGTGTGGATAGCCTGCAGGAGTGACATGCTGATGCAACGCCAGCCGGGTAACCCAGTACACCGTGGTTTTGGATCACTGCATCCGGATCCTCACACATTGGTGCGCCAAAGCACCATACAACTGGTTAGTCCACCAGACATGGCTCCTCAGGGTTTAGGACCGTTTTACCCTAAGCAGAAACACGGTTTAGTGCACCGGTGTCTGCTCACCGATCTGTGCACCGTGTTGGTTCCATTCGGCCACAGACACTGTGCCTGGTAATGACCGTGGTGGAGACACCCACGCTCTGTCATCCCAACAGCTTAACCTGATAGGGCGACCAACCCTAATCAGAGCTGCGAACGTATTTAGGTTACATGGGACCAGTCCCTTGAGTCTCCCACTCAAGAGGATTACCATGTAGCCATGGCTCTCTGTTCTGTAATCAGAACACGTACTATGGTACGTACCTAGATGCAATCTTATACTATCAACCATACATAGCTAAACTATAGGTTTTTACGAGCTATAGACCTCACCAATTCTAACAGTGAGGAGATAGGCGCCGTTGGAGTAGACTTCCTTAACGGAGTGCGGGCCATCCCATTTGGCATCAAATTTCTTCCCTCCTCGATGCGAGAGGATGATGGGGCGTTTGACTGCCAGTACCAGTTCCCCTATCTGGAATGATCGAGGACGGATCTTCTTGTTGAAGGCGCGAGAGAGCCTGGCCTGATAACACTCCAGACGTTGTTAAGCTTCGAGGCGTCTTTCGTCCAATGCTTCCAATTCTGCCAAGCGGAGCTGGGCGTTGTCGTCGCTGGTGAGGCCTTCCTGGACTGCTATCCTGAGCGATGGGATCTGGAGCTCGAGTGGAAGAACAGCTTCTACACCAAAGATAAGGGAGTATGGTGTCGCTTGCGTTGGCATACGGAAGGATGTCCGGTAAGCCCATATTGCTTCGCCCATGCGTTCGTCTCAATCTTTCTTTGTCTTCGAGACGGTTTTCTCCAACAGCTTGCACAGGGTCTTGTTGAAGGCTTCTGCTAACCCGTTGGCCGGAGCGTTGTACATCGTCGAACAATTCTGCTTAATGTTGTACAATGCGCAGAACTGGCTGACGGTAGCATTCTTGAACTGCTTCTCGTTATCTGTTACGATATAGCAGGGGACTCCATAGCGGAAGATGATGTCATTCTGGATAAAACTGATGACGGAGTGCTTTGTAACTTCCCACAGAGGCATTGCTTCAGCCCACTTGGAGAAGTAGTCCGTCGTCGCCAAAATGTAGAGATGTTGCTTGGATGACTTGGGCAGGGGACCGACGATATCGAGTCCCCACCCGTCGAAGGGCCAAGACGCGATTGTTGGGTGCAAAGGCTCCGGAGGTTAACGGATGTAGTCCCCGTGCATCTGGCAAGCTTGACATCTCCTCACATACTCCAAGCTGTCCTTGATCATGGTAGCCCAGTAGTATCCCATCCTCCTGAAGCGGAAGTGAAGTTTCGGACCGGACTGGTGTGATCCGCAGATTCCAGCGTGTACTTCTTCTAGTGCGGCTTCTACTTCTTCTTTCGCGAGGCACCTCAGGAGTGTGCCATCGTAGCTTCGACGGTACAGCTCGCCGTTGAAGTGGTAGAACCTTAGAGATCGTCGACGGATGTCACCTTTGCGCTTTGGATCTTCGGGGAGTTTACCATGAACGAGATAATCCACCAAAGGCTGCCTCCAGTCTTGTTCTTTAATCTTGAGGACGTGTACCGCGTTGGCTAGAACTGGGATTTCGAGCGGACCTTCTTCTTCGGTAATCACGAATCTTCTACAGACGGGGACGACGAGCGAACGTTCATTTGGAAACGGGAGTATAGCCGCTAGATTTGCGAGTGCGTCAGCTTGCTGGTTGAGGTTCCAGGAGACGTGCTGAATGGAAGCAGCCTTGAGTTTACCGAGGAGCTCCACAGCCCGCGTATGCAACGGTACCAGGTCTTCTTTGTTGACTTCGTATGCCCCCAGGACCTGCTGGATCATGAGTTGGGAGTCTCCAAAAATCTCTAGTCCTTGAAGCTTTATTTCGTCGACCAGCTCGAGACCGATGAGCAAGGCTTGATATTATGCCACGTTGTTGGAATATGATTCCGACAATAGGAATGAGAAGGGGAGTATTTCGTTGTCCGGAGTGACGAAGATGACTCCGGTTCCCGCTATGTCTTGCCTTGCTGCGCCGTCGAAGAACATTTTCTAGGATGGGGCGACGTCGACGGAGAACACTTCTTCATCTGGGAGATCTTCTGATAACTCCCATTCCGTCGGGAGAGGGTATTCTGCGAGGAAGTTCACGAGGGCCTGCCCTTTAACCGCTTTCTGTGGTATGAAGGTGATATCAAATTCAAGTAGCAGCAGGGCCCACTTGGCCAGACGTCCGGAAAGCACTGGTCTTGACATGATGTACTTGAGGGGGTCAGCCTTTGAGACGAGTCTGATAGTGTGAGCCAGTATATAATATCGTAGCTTTTTTGTGGCGAAGATGAGCGCTAAACAGACCTTCTCGATTGGAGAGTAATTCAGCTCTGCGCCGACGAGAGTGCGACTCAAGTAGTAGCAAGCTGTCTCCCTGCCAAGTTCATTGTTCTGAGCCAGGAGTGCCCCCAAGGATTGCTCCTGGGCAGCAATGTAGAGGATGAGCGGTCTTTCTTGAACTGGTACTGATAGAACTGGTGGCTTCAGTAGATATGCTTTGATGTTTTGGAGTGCCTCTTGGCAAGCTTCATCCCATTTGAACGGCGCTCCTTTCTTCATGAGGTGACTAAAAGGGTGGCACTTTCCGGCCAGGTTGGCGATGAATCTTCGAATATATGCCAAGTGCCCTTAGAGGCCTCTGAGGTCTCGCACTGTCTTTGGTGCGGGCATATTGATGATAGCATCAATTTTGGACTGATCTATCTCAATTCCACGATATTGGACGACGAAGCCGAGGAACTTGCCTGAGGAGACCCTGAACGCGCACTTGAGTGGATTCATACGGAGTTGGTACCTTCGAAGCCGTTTGAAGATTAGCTCGAGATCTTGTAGATGTGCTAACTTTTTCTTGGATTTCACCACGAGGTCGTCGACATAACACTCCACATTTTGGTGAAGAATGTCGTCGAAGATTTTCTGCATAGCTCGCTAGTAGGTGGCTCCTACATTCTTCAAGCCGAATGGCATAACTTTGTAGTAGTAGATTCCTTTTGATGTGCGGAATGCCGTGAGCTCCTCGTCCTTGGGTGCCATCCGAATCTGATTGTAGCCCGATAATCCGTCCATGAAAGTTAGCACCTCGTGACCTGTCATCGCGTCCACCATTAGCTCCGTAATTGGCAAGGGGAAGTTGCCTTTGGATATGTGTTGTTCAAGTCTCTGAAGTCCACGCACACTCAGATTTGGCCGTTCTTCTTTTTGACTAGGACGACGCTAGAGATCCATGTCGGGTACTTGACCTCTCGAATGAAGCCGGCTTCGATCAACTTGTTGACTTCGCCTTCTATTTGGGGTACCAGTTCTAGCCGGTAGCATCTTTGTCCTTGCTTGATGGCGCTGGCTCCGTGTTTGACGCTGAGCTGGTGCACTGCAATTTGGGATCGAGGCCTGGCATCTCCTTGTAGGACCATGCGAAGACGCCTCTGTATTCTTTAAGCAGTTTGATGTATGCGGCTTCTTTCTCAGGGGTCAAGAGTGTGCTGACGAATGTAGGCCGAGGCTCCGTCTCTGTGCCCAAGTTGAATTCCTTCAAGTCATCAACGGTGGACTGCCCCCCTTCTTCGAGGACTGGCGGGGCGTCGGGCAACTCGTCGTCCGAAGTAGAAGTATCACCGTTGTCGGGATTCGTAATAGAGATATGATTGATGGCCGCCATGGGTGGGTGGGTGGGTGTTGAGACGAAGTCCTCGATTGGCATTCCTAGACGATCGAACACTGACTTCTTCTTTGATTGCTTAACTGGCCCGAGCCTTTCGAACACGGATGTACGCTTTAGATTCGACTGGTTTCTACCACCTCTGTTTTGCTTCTGGAGCAAGGCTTGGCATCGAGCTCGTCGTCGTCTTCTTCTGCTGTCGGGACGGCTTTTGTAAGCAGAGCGTGCATCGGAGATTGTCGATCCTTTAGCTAGTTCGTCTACCATCTTCGCCCCGATATAGTTGGAGGTGAAGGTCTTCTTTGCTGCGGTTCTGATGACCAACGGAGCTTGACTGGAGCTGATGCCTCAGCGGTTTGGGAGAATTTGTTCACCATTTTGAAACAACCGAGCTTGAGTTCTTGTCTTCCCATATGGAGTTGCTGCTGGGGGAAGTGTGCCCATGGCACTTTCTCTGTCGTAACCGGCTTTGAACAACAACTTAGCAGCATTTTGCCCCCAACTTCCTTTCGGCTTGAATGCAAGCTGATTGGGGTCGACTGATTCGGTAGGCCCGCTCGGGTTCGGAGCTCGCGTCAGACTAGGTAATGGCAACGTCATTTCCTACAGGGTGATGACATTGGCCTATGATAATGACGGGGCCAGCTTCCTTGTCGGAGTAGAAGGCGATCGCTCGGATTTACGGAGCCACTGAGGCGCGAGACGCAGGACTGGCGTCGCTTGGGCGGGCAACGGGGTATGTTGCACGGCTCTTGACTCGGGGCTGATGTGCATCCTTTGTCTAAATTTTGGTGCTTCTTGGACCTCAAGTCTTGCTTTATCGGAAGGTCGTACTGGATTTGCGGGAAGAGGAGTCTTGTCCTGCTTCACTTCTTCAATTTTCTGGACTCGAGGGGTTTTAGCTGGAAGAACTTCCATGACTAGGCCCTTTGCTTGGTAGAACTTAGCGTCGGCCAAGTGTGCCTCGGTCTCGTTGAATGGCTTGTCGTCCGCAACTATGCACCTCTCCACACCTTCTTCGTAGCACTTGAGGCACTGGTGCCAGGTGGATACCACGATGCCATTCTCGTGCAGCCATGGTCTTCCTAACAGGATGCGATATGACGCCTGGCAATCGATGATGTGGAAGAGGACCGTTGTATCTAGCGGGCCGATGGAAAGCTTCAAATGGATGATTCTGATGGTGGACTGTCCGCCCTGGTTGAACCCTTGAATGACCAACTGACTTGGCGAGAGCTAGTCGTTGGTGATGCCGAGTTACCGCATTGTCTGGATAGGCATGATGTTGACGGCGGAGCCACAGTCCAACAGGATTCGATTCACTAGCTTTTCCTTGATGTATCCCGAAACGTAGACAGGCCGGTTATGCAACCGTGTCCTGAGTTGTAAGTCCTCATCCGAAAAGGTTATCGTCGCATCACACGAGGGCACAGCTTTGCGTTTTTGGTCATCTTTCCTTTTTCTCTTGTAGCTGTCTGGGTCGGCCAAGGCCGCAGTCATTGCCAGGCGAGCCTTCTTCGGGAGATGCAAAGCTTCCACGAGTGGCAAGTGCAGGATTGCTTCGTCATGAGAGGCAGTGCCCCCTTGGTCGGAATCGTCTTCCTCATCGGTGGAGTCACCTTCTTCAGAAGTTTCGCTTTTGTTCTTTCCTTCCGACGCCTTATGAACTCCGACCATGCAACAAGACATTCTGATGTGCTGGTCAACTGGGAGGAAGTGATCCGGGAAGAATTCTTGCAAGGTTGTCGGCTCTGGAAGGCTCTGCTGAAGGAGATCGTCTTGGCTTGCTGGCGGCACTTTTAACACCTTCCTTCCTGGAGTCTTGCTTTTCTTCTTGTAGGTTTGGCATTCCGGAAATCTCCTCATCACATGGTCTTGCTTCTGTTGCCTTTCTTGTCGTGGCTTTCGTCGCCGTGGTAGCATGACCCATACCTCTTCGTCGGTGGATTCCCCTCCACTAAGATGATGATCGGTAGCAGCAACTGGTTCCCTTGAAGGCACTTATTCGTCCGGAGGCTCTACTGACTCGTCTTCCGATCCCCAGCCGGTGGGCTTGATTTCTTCAGCTGAAACCGATGGAGGCTTTGAATAGAGGACGTAATAGTCAAACTTCCCCGAAGGCTGGCCCAACAGACCGACTTCTGGATCTCCTTGTTCGTATCTTTCCCGAAGAGCGTGTTGGGACGTGGCTTGACTGGAAGGGGTTTGCTCTTCCTGAAGCTCCACTGGCTCGTCTTCCGATCCCCAGCCGGTGGGCTTGATTTCGTCGATTGAAATGGACGGACGCCTTGAATAGAGGACGTAATAGTCGAACTTCCCCGAAGGCTGGCCCAGCAGACCGACTTCTGGATCTCCTTGCTCGTATCTCCTTTGGAGCGCTCATTGGGATGCAACATTGCTTGGAAGAGGTGCTGGCGTGAGTGATGGTTGCCCCCAGGGCAGCGGTGCTTCTACCTCGGTGAGCGCAAGAGTACATTGACGTTGCTTTGAGACTTTTGGCTGAGAAATTGACTTAGCGGTTGGCGCTTGACGGTTGATGCGCAATTTGGGCATGCTTCGTCGAGCAGTAACGAGTACCGGCGAGAAGGAACCGAAGGTGATGGACGTCATTTTGGCCGTAGCAACCTCTCCGGAGTCGATCTCTATCTTCCCTTGCTTTGCGAGCGCCATGATTCTTTCCTTGAAGATGAAGCATCTTTCGATGGGATGACTTACCATCCGGTGGTATTTGCAGAAGAGAGGGTCATCGACGCGATGCACTGCTCGTGCCTCTTCAAAGGAGGGAGATCTATCATCTTCTCTTGCAGCAGTTGGTCGAACATGGAGGAGACTTCCGAGTCTGGAAAGGGGTACTCCTTGGCTTCGAGCTCCTCGAGAGTCATCCTTTGTCTTGGCGGCGGAGGCGGTGGTATGGCGACTCCCTTTTTCTGATCCGGCTTGCCACCGATCTTGAGCGGTTTGGAGGTTGAAGCGACGTCCGCAACATTGACTTGTTTCGGTTTCAGTGCCGGTGACTTGTCCTTCTTCTCCACCTTCAAGAAGTCTTTGTTCTTTGAGTCCCCGCGGCTTGCTAGGCTGAGTTCCATGTCGTGAGCCCGAGTTGCGAGTTCTTCGAAAGACCGAGGTTTGATACCTTTGAGGATATAGAGCAGGCCCCAGTGCATGCCTTGGGTGCACATCTCGATAGCCGAGTCCTCAGACAAGCGGTCCTGTGAATTCAATGCGAGGTTCCTCCATTTGTCGATGTAGTCGATAACTAGCTCGTCCTTCCTTTGCTTGACTACAGTAAGCTCAGTCATGCTGACGGTTCGCCTGGTGCTGTAGAAGTGATTGAGGAACTCCCTTTCCATCTGATCCCAACTGTCGATGGTCCCTGGAGGAAGATCAACGTACCAGTTGAACGCGTTGCCTTTGAGGGTGCGGACGAACTATTTCACCATCTCGTCGCCATATGTGCCGGCATTGTTGCAAGTCTCGATAAAGTGGGCGACGTGCTGTCTTGAATTTTCCTTTCCGTCGAAGTGCTGGAACTTTGGTGGCTGGAATCCGACTGGGAAGCGTAGCTGCTGGATCCTCGCGGTGTAGGGCTTCGAGTATGCTGCCGTGATCGGAGGAAGGCCACTACCGTGAGAACGCATCATGTCGGCTATCAACGCTTGGACTTGCTGAGCATTCATCGTCGCTGTTGTCGGAGGTTGTGTGGCCACCGAGGTTGGCGCTGGGGAGACGACTTCCACTGGGACGGGAGCCGAGGAGAGCGCTGGAGTAACTGCTTGAATCGTCGAAACAACCTCTGCAGGAGCGGGAGTTGAAGACGGAACTGGAGCGGCTACTGGAGAAGCGACGGGTTGGCCGACTGCTGCAGCGTCCTTTGCGCTTAGCTTTTGGAGCAGAGTGTTGATGTGACGATTCTTCTCCTCCATCAGCCGAGTAATTTGCGCCATATACTCGCTCATCTGCATGACTTGGAGCTGAAGAGCGGACGGAGGATGGTGACGGAGAACGTCTCGGTGTTGCATGTTCGCATCCTCGCCGTCATCATCGGAGACGTAGTTACGCCGACTTGCTTCTGGCTGATGATTGATGTTTGCCCCCTGCAGAGGAGGTGCAACGTCCGCTGGAGAACCCGAACGGGCTCGGGGCTGGGGCTGGTCCTCTCCAAACTTCTGGACATGGACTCCAGGATCGAGGCTCGTTTCTTCATGCACCAGGGCCTCGTTGGCGCTTTGGCGAGCATCTTCAGCAGTAGCTTCTGGCACAAAGACGTCCGCAAGAGTTCGAGTACGCCGAGTGTAGACGCGTACCATCGGGGGAGGATCACCCTCCGGATTTACTGGATCACCGTGTCGGAGTAGAGGAGACTCGGCGATTGGTGAGAGGCTTGGAGCAAACACATCGTTGTTTGTTCCAGCCATTGCAAACTTCAAGCAGCTTCTTTAGCCGTACGGATGAAAGGAGAAGAGGTCCCACCAGGCGTGCCAGAAATCTGTAGGCGCGGAAAAGGTACGGGTCGGCTTTATTGAGCAAAACCAGATTTCAAGTGTGGCCAGGACCCAGGTGGCTCGGGTGTAGCGAGTCCGGGTTGCGGTGAGTTTTGATCAGGGGATTTGTGGGAAAGATCTTCTGGAGGATCCCTTTGATCCGCATCTCCACGTGGTGTTCGTGCGAGAGCTCTGAAGGAGTTGCCCAGGACAGAGGTCTTTACAAGGTGAGGGTTTTGGAGAGGCTAAGGAATATCCGTTGTTTCTTCGGTCCCTTCCGTGCTTCGTGCTTTCTCGGCTAGGGGGTCTTCAACTTCGTTCCTCGGTCTTCGTGTCTTCCTCGCTCCTTGCTTGACCTCGACGTCCTTGATCGTCGGTTCGCGGCGTCGATCGTGCTTTTGGGCGTCGGCTTGGCCTTGGCTTTTTGGCTTTGGCTTGGCTCCGGCGTGGCTCTGGCTTTTGCTTTGCTTCGGCGCTTGCGCTTGGACGTAGCCGGGAGAAACTTGTGATGCTTTCGTTCTTCTAGACTTCGCGTCGTATCGGCTAGAACGTGCAGTACTTTTGCTCGTGGCCGGCGTAGTTGCTTGGCTTTGGCACTTGCGTTGCTTTGGCGCGGGCGTTACTGGGGCTTTGCTTTGGCTTCTTGCGTTGGCTTTAGCTTCAGCGTCAACTCGGTCTTCTTCTTCGAACGACGTGGGCTACTTCTCTGGCGCTTCGACGGTTTGGGTGTCGGCTGGACTTCTCTTCTTCTCCGGGATTCCTTGGCGTGATCGGAATCGAAGAATGCTTTCGAAGATAGTGGGGGTAGCACCGATCTCCGTGCGACAGTTGTGGCATCGGCTTTTGTTGATGAAGACGGCAGGGGTAGCAACGGTCTTCGTGCGACGGTTGTAGCGTCGACTTTTGTTGATGAAGACGGCGGGGGTAGCGACGCTTCAGGCGGTCTGCTCCAGGCTTTCTTCTTCGTGGATGGCGCAGACGTTTGTCGAAGGCGACGGGGTGATGACGCTTCGTTTCTCTTCTCCGGGCTTTGGAGCTTGATCGGAGTGGAGGATTTGTTGGAGCCGACGGGGTAGTGCCGCTCCGAGCTTCTTCTCCGGCCTTTGCTTATGGCGTCTTCGGAGTCGAAGGGTCTTCTTCTCCGAGCTTTCTTCTTCGTGCATGGAGTCGAAGTCTTGATCTTCGTGTGCAAGGGTCTTCGCGTCGATGAGGGCTTTCAATGGACTAAGCCGATCCCGAAGGGACAGGCTTGCCCATGCCTCGTGAAGCCTTGGGTCGATGAAGGAGCGCCTCCTCTTCTGCAGAGCTCCCATACTTCGTCTTCAATCTTCGACCCCTTGAACCTTCCCCCACCCCCTCTATTTATAGGCAAAGGGGAGGGGAGAGAGATATGGGAAGTTTTAATTTTAAATCCCTTTAATATCTCTCTCATAATTACCCGGGATTTATTCATCCATTGATGAGGGGAATAACATCTATTTGTTTTCCTTTTCTGGCGGGGCAATTATGGCTGGGTTTTGCACATGAAATCGATGGCGATCCGGCTTTTCTTCTTGTCTGTCAGATCGAGGGATCGGCGCAGATCCGCGTGTGCGCAGACGTCATACGCAACCTCCCCCCGCGCATGGCGGTAGTTGTTTCCTTTTCTTTCTTCTTTCCTTTCTTTTCTTTTCTTTTCTTTTCTTTCTTTTCTTTTCTTTCCTTTTCTTTTCTTTCCTTTCTCTTCTTTTTCCTTGCAAGGCCGGCCGGCCCCCCATGGGGTTCGGGTCCTAGTAGGGGCCGGCCCCATGGGGTTCGGACCCTAGTAGGGGCCGGTCTCCCTTAAGTGTGGGGTCCGCTCCTCTTTTGCTGGGTGCGAGTTGGGTCCGGGTCCACACTGGTGCGTGCAAGTCGGGTCTGCGCGTCGGGTTTGCATCCGCTTTGGCACACGTAAGTCGGGTTCGGGTCAGACGAAATTCGTGTGTCTACAGTGTGCCAAGCCACAACTTGGCGTGAGATCATCGGGGCTACCTGCCGCCGGTCCATCGGTTGTCAAGCAACCGGCAATGGTCGTGCAAGGAAAGGGTTGCGATTTAGCTCAGTCGGCGCGATGGTGGTTGGGTGCGAGATGGCGTCGAGCCAAGGGTGATCGGGTGCGCTATCCGTTGCCCAGCCACCAACGGCGAGGCCATAGGCAACCTCGGCCACGATGGTGGTCGGCGCGATGGTGGTTGGCTTGGCTTGGTCGGCCTTGCCGACTGTACTGCCGTCGGCCACTTGGCCGGCCGTCATGGCTGCAACCCTGACAAATGCCAAGGAGGTGGGGTCAATAGGGTTCACACGAAAGAAGAAAGTGCCGCCGGCACCGGGTCGGCTTCACCGGCTGCACAGCCGCCGGCCACATGGCCGATGGCCATGGTCGCCCAGATTACCACGGGGGAGGGGTCTCGGCGATCGCACCATCACCGGCCACCGGGCCGGCGGCCATGGCCGTGGCACGAGGCGAACGGGGGTGGGTGTGGTCGGTCAACCCACAACACACACAAAAGAAGAAAAAAAAAGAGGAAAAGTCGACCTAGTGTCGGGGTCGTCGGCTTCGACCGGCTGTGGCTCCTCCCGGCTCCGGTGCGTCCTCCTCCCCAGCGCCGGTATGCTCCAGCGACGGCTCCTCCTCCGGTTGGCAGCGCTCCGGCTGTCGCACGCCACACACGCAACAAGAGGGAGAGGAGAGAGAGTGACCGGGTGGGAAAGAGGGGGATCGGATAGGGGGCTGTGGAAGGGGGGAGAGGGGCAGAAAAAGGGGGGAGTGGCAGGGGTTTTAAAGGGGGAAAGGGGCGGCGGGTAGGGTGGCAGGGTAGGGGCGGCGGCCGACGGGGTAGGGGCGGCGGGTAGGGTGGCTGTCGCAGGGTAGGGCCGGCGGGTAGGGGGGCGGCGGGCGGCGGAAATCTTTCCGGATTTCGGGCTCGGCAGTAGAGGGGGGGTGGCGGCCGGCGGCTTTGGGGGGTGGGTCGGGGTCAGGGTCGGATCTGGTTTGGGGGAGAGAGGGAGAGAGGATCCGAGAGAGGGGGGTGAGAGAGAGAGAGAGAGAGAGAGAGAGAGAGAGAGAGAGAGGGAGAGGGGGGTCACGGGTTGGTGGGATTGGGGGGTTGGGGATGGGCAGTGGGTCGGGTTCGGGTTTTAGGTTTGTTAGTTAATTTTTTTTTTTTTTGTTTAGTTTAGTTTAGTTTTTTTTTTTCTCTTTTTTTTTTTTTAACAAAAAAAACCGGTCGCTACATGCCGTGTGGCCCCAAAGGCTCCAGTTTATAAGAGTGGTATAGATAGATAGCAATCATATATTGACATATTCTAATCCAATATTAACTATCTTTACAGGAACAACACACTCGTCCAATAACATTCACTTGAGCAATGGAACACAATTCTACAATGGGACAACACCAAAAATTAAAATCAAATTCTTTATTCGTTGTTAACATTACATCAACCCATGTTACGAGCCAACCATGGAGGAGGAGGTATCATTTGGAGCCTTGCTTCTTTATCAAAGGAAAATTTTGTTTGCATCCAAAAAATGATGTGTATGCCATGTTTTCCTGGGAAATCATTTCTCTTTTTTATTATAGCAGAAATACCCCCACTACCTCATATCCCATTCTTCCTTTTTGTCTACCCTATCCTCCCCCTTCTATACCCCATCCCCTCCGAACCTCTATATCCTATCAGCTCCTCGTTGGCACGTCCGTCACCAACTCCTGACACCTCCACCGCCCATTACCATCACAGACACCCATCTGTGACACCGATACCTTTCCCTCCCCTTTCACCCCTCTTCTCCTTCTCTTTTTTCGTCGTCGGAGCCATCGTTGCCTCCCATTCCCCCTCCCCGTCACCTAGCATGTTCGACAGTTCAGTGTTGAACATGATTGACATTGAACTACCAAACATGCTGAATAATATTTGATATTTAATTGTCGAATATTATTTAGCATGTTTGGCCGTTTAGTGTCGAACATGATCGACACTAAAACCATTGAACATACTAGGCGATTTGGAGGGGAAGGGACGACTCCGGCTGCTCCAGCAATGAAAAAATAGGAGAAGGGTAGAAAGGGGGGAAGGGGATACGATGATCAGGATAAGGAAGAGAGGCGGTGGAGGCTCGGGCGGTGCGAAAGAAGGGGAAAGGGAGAAAGAAGGAAGAGAGATAGTGGCGGCTCCGATGATGGAAAAAGAGAAGGGGAAGGGGAGGCAAAGGAGGAAGACATGCGGTGGCGTCGTTGATGGACGTGCCAATGAGGATGTGATGGGGTATGGAAATTTGGAGGGGATGGGGTATGAAAGGTGATGGATGGGTTGTGTTATGGCATGAAGGGTATGTTAGTCATATCCCACACACAAAAAAAAGGAGAGGGGGGGGGGGGGGGGGGGGGGGGGTTGATAGGTCAATTTTGGGGTGTGACTAAATTTTCTTTTATCTAAACAAGAAAGTATAAGTCAACTAAAGCACTTGTATAATGACAAAGAAG
>CANTAL010000401.1:0-12500 GCA_947650365.1 Chamaelirium japonicum | reverse complement strand
CCATATTGTCCTTGTCAGCATCTAGACCACTGTGCCATGTTATATAGATAGTATAATCCTAAAATGGAGCCCTCTCTCCCTTGTTGTGACACGTGGAACTCTTTTGAAAAGTTAGAATCATTATCCGTGTGTGAACACGACTCTCTCTCTCATAAATCCTATTAAAAATCTACTATAAATATGATAAATACCTATTAAGTAACAATTAATATTCATTTGATATATTAATTATGAAAATCATTAGTACTATATATCACATATTGATGAGTGAATCACACTCACACCGGATTGTTCGCTTCTTTGGATGACTGTGATGTCATCTAAGTCAGGTGGGGTGCATCAAGCTCATCCGAGCATTGCCCAGGTTTCTTACTGGTATAGACAGTATAACCGGATACCGGGGGCTGAAAGGGTGCATTTACAATAAAACCGGATCCCATTTATCATCGTATTCCTCCTTAAAATAACGAGACCACGGAAATCAAACCCCGCATTCTCTGTGGATCGAGATGGCAAAATCCCCCCTCCTCCTCCTCCTCCTTTCCTTGTTGCTGTCGTTCCTTTCCTTCGCGGCTCACGCTAAGGTATGCTCCAACTGCGGCTCGACGGTTGTTCCTTACCCGCTGAGCACCGCCGATGGCTGCGGCGACCCCGCTTACAAGATCCGATGCAACAGCTCGACCGGCTCCCTCTTCTTCGACGCCCTCAACGGCTCCTCCTACCCCATCACCTCCGTCAGATCTGCGGCGCAGCGCCTTGTGATCCGCCCTGCTCCGTTCGTCTCCGCCGCCGCCTGCGTCACCACCGACCTCCGCACCCAGGGCATCGCGCTCAACAGCACCCTCCCTTTCAAGGTCAGCAGCAGCAACACCATCATGCTCCTCAACTGCACGAAGCTCCTCTTCCTCTCCCCGCTCAACTGCAGCTCCACCTCCCTCTGCCACACCTACGTCAACGCCACCCCCGACGCCGCCGCCTGCAGTCCCCTCCCCATCTGCTGCACCTTCGGCACCGGAGGATCCTCCACCAACTACGCCATCCGGGCCACCGGCACCGGCTGCAGCGCCTACCGGAGCTTCGTCAGCCTCAACCCGGTGGGCACCCCCGTGTCGAAGTGGGGCCAGAGCGCCGGGGTGGAGCTGCAGTGGGCCACACCCCCCGAGCCCCTCTGCAGCTCCCAGGCCGACTGCGAGGCCGGGATCAACGCGACGTGCAGGCCCGATCCGGCGTCTGCCGTCCCGGTCCGCCGCTGCTTCTGCGTCGCCGGGCTGCGGTGGGACCCATTCACCGGCACGTGCAGCGAAAGTGAGTATGCCGACACCCTCTTTTCCTTCTTAGCAGGGCAGCGGATGGATCTGACCGTCACTTTTCACTGATCCCCTCTTTTCTGGAATCACAGATATTACGGCGTGCGGGGCGGGTGGAGACTGTGGCCCAAATCATGGCCCTCTAATAGCAGGTAAGAACGCATAATGTAGCAGAGTTTTTTTGTTTTTTTTTTGGATTCTTTTGGAGCTCAGGATCGCACAAAAAAAAATTAAAAAAAATTTTCTCCGGAGTCTCGATTTTGGGATTCACAAAATTGCTTCCAGGAGCATGTTTTGTGCGTTCTAAAAAAAATATCTTTTTGGATCCGATTGTGTCCCCAGAAGGCTCTTCGGATGTTTTTTTTAGGGATTCAGGACTTCCAAATTCTAAGAATCCTAGATCCACACCGGATCCAAACAGGGCACATGGCGGGTTTGGGACTGAGACCCATCTTTGTTCGGATTGTCTTGTTCCAAATCCGTCCCACCCATGTCGGGTTTGGTGAGGATTAGAGTAAGGGTTTTGTAGATAGGATTAGGGTTTAATTTTCTTTGCTCTTGTTTTTTTTTCCTTAGCTAGTAGTAGCGTGGTATGTACATGGGTTATAAGTTATAACTTAGTCGGATTCGGAGCAGGATATATGGAGTAGTAAAATCGTCCTACATTGACTTGCACTTTCACTCCCTCAAATAGTTGGACAAGAAGAAATTAAATTTGACCCATGAACCGCCAAAGAAATTGGTCATACCTGCTTTCAAGGTAAGATTCCAACTGGTTTTAAAAGAAATCTCAAACATGGTGTTTTCTCGTGGCGACGGTGACGGCGACAGCCATTGCATCAATTTTTGTATTAATTTTATGGGAAAATTGAAGTGACTTCTTCTGAGGTTTCAATGACACCTTCTCTTTATGAAATAATGTATTAATATTTGTATCCCAATATTCTCCAAGTGCAATCGCATTTGAAAACATTCAAAGGGATCTTAGAGCATCTCCAACCGGTTCCCCACCCCCATTGCATATTTGGGGGTGATTTGGTGCCATGTCAACTTTTGGGGTGTGGGCTACTTCACGTGTTTTCTGACAAATCCCCCATTTTCCATCCCCATTTTGAAACTAAGTAATGGGACTCAACGATCACCCCGCAAAGATGGGGGCTAATCGTATCCTCCTCATAAATGAGGGGTTTGATGGGGTATCAGTTGGAAGACACAATATGGGATCAGCCCCCCCAAAATCCACGTGGATGGGGGATGGGGGCCGGTTGGAGATGCTGTTAGGCCATAAGTCCTATGAAGAAAAGCCATTTGTGCTAGTCTAGTCAATCTTTCCGTTTTGCATTAGATCCCTCTCCAAAATACCATGTTACAACAAGTTCCCTTCAACCATTGGCTTTGATTTTTCAAACAATCCAATTGATAAAGAATACATTTATCCTACTCGGTATTGTATAATGTAGATTTTTCCTACTGTAATTAATTTACTGTATCACAGAGTAATAATCTTTACAAATTGTTACTATTTGCTTTAGTGATTTCATGGTTATAAGTTATTTCTTCAATGAGATTTATAAAAAAAAAAAATTACAGTGAGAGTTCTCAAAAAAAAATAAAATCACTACAGTGAGCAATAGTAACAATATGCAAACACAAAAATCTATGCTACAGTGTGAGATTCTCAATCTGTTCCCTTAATTTGTTTTGGCCGTGTAGGTCTGGTGTCCGGTCTGAGCGCCGCGCTGCTGGTCAGCGTCGCGGGCTTCCTGCTCTACCGCCGGCAGCGCCGTATCCGAGAAGCGCGGGAGCGGCTGGCCAAGGAGCGGGAGGAGATCCTCAATGCCAACAACACCAGCGGCCGCTCCGCCAAGAACTTCACCGGCAAGGAGATCAAGAAGGCCACCGCCAACTTCTCCCGCGACAACCTCCTGGGCTCCGGCGGCTTCGGCGACGTCTTCAAGGGCATCCTCGACGATGGCACCCCCGTGGCCGTGAAGTGCGCCAAGATCGGCAACACCAAGTCCACGGACCAGGTCCTTAACGAGGTCCGTATCCTGACCCAGGTCAACCACCGCGCCCTCGTCCACCTCCTCGGCTGCTGCGTCGACCTGGAGCAGCCGCTGATGATCTACGAGTTCATCCCTAACGGCACGTTGTACGAGCACCTCCACGGCCTGGGCCGCCCCCTGCTCCCGTGGCGGCGCCGCATCGCCGTGGCCCACCATACGGCGGAGGGCCTTGCCTACCTCCACTCCTCCGCCGTGCCCCCCATCTACCACCGCGACGTGAAGTCCAGCAACATCCTCCTGGACGAGAAGCTGAACGCCAAGGTCTCCGACTTCGGGCTGTCCCGGCTGGCGGAGACGGACCTGAGCCACATCTCGACGTGCGCCCAGGGCACCCTGGGCTACCTGGACCCGGAGTACTACCGCAACTACCAGCTGACCGACAAGAGCGACGTGTACAGCTTCGGGGTGGTGCTGCTGGAGCTGCTGACGTCGCAGAAGGCGATCGACTTCACCCGGGGGCCGGATGACGTGAACCTGGCGGTGTACGTGCAGCGGAGGGTGGAGGAGGAGAGGATGATGGAGGGTGTGGACCCGGCGATGAAGCAGGGGGCGAGCCAGGTGGAGCTGGACACGATGAAGGCGGTGGGGTTCCTGGCCATGGGGTGCCTGGAGGAGCGGAGGCAGAACCGGCCGGGGATGAAGGAGGTGACGGAGGAGATCGAGTACATCATGAGTTTGTTAGACGCTGCAGGGACGGAGCAGCCGTCCAGCTTCTAGTTCTACTTCTACTTCTAGTTCTAGCGGGAGGACTCTCTGAGCTAGGTTAATTATAACCTCAGGCTCAGGCTCAGGCGAAGGCTCAGGCTCAGGCGAAGGCGATATGACCTCTAATCTACGACGAGATTAGAACCTCAGGCTCAGGCTCAGGCTCAGGCTCAGAGAGTCTTCGGAGCTAGCGGGAGGACTCTCTGAGTTTAATTGGTTTTTTGTGCGTGATATATATGTGGAAAAGAAACGTCTCGATCTCGATCTCGATTTCGATCTCTTGATGTGTGTGAATTAATGTATGTATCTGTTAGAATTTAACTATATCTATTATGTTATGAAATGAAACTATATCTCTTAATGTGTGTGGGTGCACTGTTCCTTAATTGGAGAGTTAGAATCCTCAATATATATGAAGAGTACGTTGCATAGAGCTTTATATGTCTGAATTATTAACTATGATTTTTCTTACCCAATTATTGTGGCCGCTAAATAACCCCGCCGCGCCGAATATGACCTCTGTTATGCGATGAGATGGCCGCCGGATATGAGCTCTAATCTACGACGAGATGGATCTGCTGTTCCTCAAGGTGGGCACCTCTGGATCGATTTGTTATATTTTCGCCTGACAGGCCAATTGAATAGGCCCATTAGATGAGTGGTGCAAAACCTGTTTGAATCGGCGCCTTTAAACCCGAATGAACCACATGCACTTGAGACAAATGAGCCCATTGAATAGCTGACATTGTTGCAGAACCAGTTTGAATGGCAATTAACCTGAATCAACCACTCCTGATCAGGCGACCCTGACTTGGGTTCGGGTTTGGGTTCAGGTTCACAATCCATAACATTGTTTCCACTGGCAAGAATCATATAAACAAAATCCATAACATTGTTTTCCCAACCAAAGTTTCACCAAAAATCATCATCCGCATCCAACATATCAAATCCATAACATTGTTTTTCAAACTTATTTCAGTACTAACTAGTAATCCACTCAAACAAATTAATAAATATCCAACATACCAAATACAAAAGATTGTTTTTACAATTAAGCTCAGTACTGACTACTAATCCATTAAAATAAAGACTCCATTACAGTGCACATCAAGTAATTTGAATGACTGATTGTTCTCATGAAAAAGATGCGTCCAACAAGCTCCAGCATCCACTCATGCACCCAGTTATGTTTGTGTTTCTCTGAAAAGCTATTCAAGCTTAATGATCAGATTGAATATATAAACAATGATAGGATTTCTTTTACTATTCAGATTGTTTGATGGTGTTCTATCTATATTACAAGCTTAATGATCCTGAGACCTATACGTTCACTCAGCTTGTCTACTAACTAAAAGAGCTTGGATGAGTATTTTCTACATTTTCTTATTCTTGCGATTATACAACTTCTTCATCTGCTGGCCATGTGCAGTTCTACTTAACAGCCCACAAATCTTTGATAAAATATTTGGGGATGACTTTCTATCGGACATTATTGGATCTCTTGAGTGTAGGTTCAGCTTGGCTTATGTTACTTGATCTTTGCTCATAATCATACGTACCTGGCTTTTCAGAATAGTAATCTACAGATGCCTAAAACTTGTAACAAAACTTTAAGAATTATATAGTAAAGGCTAGAGCAAAGAATGGAGAAAAAAAATTACAGCTTGGCCCTGAAGTGAAGATTTGTTTCAGGAGTTTTGTGGTCATTATACTTCTGTAGGACCTCAAAGGAAGTTCTATAAACAAATGTATGGTAGAAAATGAGTCAACGTACATTAGCATAAGAATTCATAGTTAGGGCACTTTTACCCTAAGTTGATGCAAAATTGTAAATTGGGAGACACTTATGTCATCTAAGGTTTTTTTGAGACAACATAAGGACAAGATCAGCTGGTTTTTGCATTAGATATAAAGACACATGTCCCAAAAGAGAGTGCATTTTCAATGAGTAGAGCCACGCTTTTGAGAAATTACAGAGAGGCCTTCACGCATATCTGTTGATGGAAAACAATGGGATTCACGACGATTTCGGCCATAAAAATTTTAAAAATATTAAAACCTTTCAGCAAATACTTCATAATATATATAAGTTGCTTAGACCCATTCATATGCATAACAAAGACAAAGCTCATAGATCCAATATTTATATGTATTTCGATAAGGACAGTTGGTTTTGCAGAAAAACTAACAAATAGAGGAGCAAGAGAAAATGCACAAAATAAACAATAAACTCAACATAATGAACAACACTAGTATCATATTGCAACCAACATGTTAATAACATAAAGTATGTGTACTTAAAGTTGGGAACATCACGAATTTTACCTAACTATTAATTATGAGGCTCATCGAAACCATCTTCTAATAGGTGAAAGGTGAGATATCATTTCTTACCCAGTCCATATTGCTATAGTGATCCAACACAAAAGAAGTAAACTGAATCGGGATATCGTCATATCATCCTGCTGATAAGGATCATCATTGCGTTGGGACTCTCTATCGATGACAGGCATATTATAATAGTTTCGGGGTTGCATCTTCACTATGGCATGCCATTTTGGATCTTTAATCTGCTATATATAGAATACTTGCATAGCTTGCGATGCCAACACATATAGTTGATTGTCATATGAAGTGCGTTTAACATTTACGCTTTCTATTCCCATTCTTTGCATATATCCACTTTGATGATTCTCAACATCAAACAATTTACACTTGAATAACATGACCAACATAGTAAAATAATACACCTCTAAAATTTGTTAAAGAACAACATTAAATGCTTTCGTGTCGCTAGTGGCATCATCTCCCTTAACCTGAACGCCATAGTTTTGAGTTTTTCTATACATTTGAGATATTTCTGTGGAAAACGTATAACCATTAACATTGTATGTTTCAAGAATTGTCGCTTCACGATGATGGCCTTTCACAAGAAATTTGATTTCATCACTTACGTCTGATCTCTCTACCTGTTTCATATTATTTATGATCAATTAGTCTTATAAATCATATAAGCAATAAGAAACTTATTATAGTTTAACTGAAGTTAATATTAACATTTACCACCTTTCTATATCATTCAGCAAATTTATTCATGTACTCACGCTCAATGTTATTTACACCAGATCTTGTGATTTCCTCTATGTACTGACTATAATTATGAAGGGTAGTAGTCAGAATCCTCGAAGAATAACATATTGAATCAAGAATTATATTTAAACAAAGCTTACTCAATGTATGGATAAAGTTCTGTGTAGTTCTAGAGTGCATAGGAGTGGGTCTGATTCATCTCAGTATTTGTAAGGAAGTACACGTGACCTCTTGTTACCGGATGGTCGGTGGAGGAAAATATAGAAAATATTGCTTCAGGGTTTGTCTGACCTCCATCAAAATTTGTTTCCTGCCAATTAAATAGGGTCTCAATATCAGTAAGATACCTTAAATTGAACGTTAAACATTCTTCAACAATATATCCTTCGGCAATAGAACCTTTTAGACGAGCCTTATTTTGCACATATGATTTAAGTGTATGCAAATACCTGACCAATAAAAACTTACATTATTTTCAAGTAATATTCTTAGGTAAAAAAAAAATAACGATGATTGGGATAATATTTATACTTGATATATGACCCACTATTCAATCGAATACATCCATTTGTATTGAACCGGCCCACCAAGCTTAGCCTCTATAGCTAGATGAATAGGGAGGTGCATCATAATAATGAATAATGCTAGTGAAAATATCCTCTCGAGCTTGCAAAGAGTAAGAGCTATTTATTTCTTAAGTTTTTCGATAATGTCTAACAGCAACACTTTCGAGCATACCTCTTTGAGGAAATTAGAGAGTTCAACTATTGCTTTAGAGATATTTTTTGGTATTAGATCAAGTACCACAATAGGTAGGAGTTGTTGTAACACCATATGACAATCATGATTTTTCAGACCAGAAATCTTTCACTCATTGACCTTAATATAATGAGATATGTTCAATGCATAGCTATCTGGAAAACCTTATGTCCATGAGAAACTGACACATAGCACGTTTCTCCTTTAAATCCATTGTGCAGAATGCAGTTGACACATTATACACATCACCAGATTTTATTGGATGTAGATTTTTCTTAATGCCCATCTCTTCAAGGTCAAAACAAGCGTGTAAATTATCATTTGTTTTGTCTATTATATTCATCATCGTCCCGATGATAATTTCACATATATTCTTCTTTATATGTATAATGTCTATGTTATGCCTCAGCAAATTGCTACTCCAATAAGTTAGTTCAAAGAAAATACTTTTCATCGTCCACCCTAGGTACTTTTCTCTATATGCCTCTTTCTATTTCTGACCTGATATTTTTCCGAATGTCATAGGTGGTAGATGTTGTAATTACTGCAGCACATCATAACTAGATAACTTATTTGGTTAAGGCCTTCGATCTGGGTTGTCGTCGAATGATTTTTTCAACAAGTGTCATTTATGATTAATTGGCAAGAATCTACGATGACCCAGGTAACATTGTTTTCTGGTACTTTTCAATTGAATTGATGTAGTCTCCACGTTACATACTAGGCAAGTCATCTTACTGTTAGTGCTCCACCAAGATAGATCACTATACGTTGAAAAGTCATTGATTATCCACATCAATGCAGCACGCAATTGGAAGTTGTTCCCAGTATATGTATTATATGTTTCAATACTAACTTCACATAAATCCTTCAACTCCTCAACTAAAGGCTTAAAAGATAAATCAATTTTGTTTCCAGAAGCACGAGGACTAGGTATAATCATAGACAATACAAAATAAGTCTGTTTCATGCACACCCATAGTGGTAAATTGTATGGAATGAGGATGACTAGCAATGTGCTAAAAGAGATGCTCATGTTCCCAAAATGATTCATCCCGTCACTTGCAAGACCGAGTCTGGCATTCCTTGATTCAGAAGCAAAGTGCTCATGGAGATGGTCAAACTTCTTCCATGCCTCTAAGTCAGTTGGATGTATTATACCATTATTAACATGTTGATCCATATGCCATCGTATATCTTCAGTGATCTTTTTTGACATAAACAGTCGTTGCAGTCTCTGTTTCAATGGAAAGTACCGTAGGGATTTGTTTGGGATTTTTTTGTCATTCTCTTTCCATTTGGATAGACCACAGGTTGGATAATTAGTCTTTGAGATATTATCTTTCCAGTAAAGTATGCAATTATTTTTATAAGTATCTATTTTAATATAGTTAAGGCCAAGGTCACGGATTACCTTTCGACACTGGTTGTAATTTGTAGGCAATATGCGACCATCATGGAGAGCAATGGTAAGCATCTCGAGCAACATCTTAAAAGATTTATCGTTCCAACTATTTAATTAGTCATTTATATGTAGCAATTTAACGATAAATGACAATGTCGTGAATTTATTACAACCAGGGTATAGATGATGTGATGCACTATTAAGAATTCGGGTATATTTATCTGTATCTGTATTTATCGAATCTTGACCATGCACAGCCGGTTCATCATCCATGTCATCTACAAATATACTTGGTAATCTAAAAGCAACATCTATCAGCCCATGCATGTCATCTATTTCACTTTAGTATGATTTTCAAGCTGTGCACATGTTTCCTCATACATCTTCCATGTCTTATAACTAAGTTCTATATCGAACTGAAATAAATCGATAATTATATTATCGCGTGATTGATATTCGACAGTTCTGTGACATTTACAAGGACAACGAATCATCAACCCAAGTATTTCTCTACTATATAGGTAGTCAACAAATTTTTGACTCTATTCCTATACTCTGTACTAGCTCCATTACTATCAACCTAGTTCATATCCATATCATAAGGTACATTCAAATAGCATAGAAAGAAGTATTTACGTTATAGTCATGAATACTATTCGTAATTAAATTGTAATAATTATATATATCATATATATACGCTAGAATGATTTCTTCCTACAAATATGTCCTAAATCATAACCCTAACTTGTGATATCCTTATGCGCACGTGCAGTTGGTATCGTGTACTATTTTTTTTTTATCAAAGTGACATTATTAATGCATGCTTTCTACTAACATCTATACGGTGATATGTCCTATATACACGCTAGAATGCCTAGACCCCTTAATAGCCGCTAGTTTTTGGCTTGCTCTATTCTGAGAAAATTTCGACAGCACCTCTCTACAGTTCTCCAAGTACACAAAGTTGGAATAGGAGCAAGAATGCTACCTTGTCTAACTATGTACCTGAAGAACATGCAGGGAGTGCTGACGAAATTCCTAGAAATAGAACAATACCAAAAACATAGCGACTACTAAGAGACCATGGCATTCTAGCGCCGCCCAGTGGGACTATTTATATATAGAACCGCATACACTTTGGCTGATGACCACTACTATCGGCCAAACTATAAGAGTTATATATATATAAACAATCTAGGGCAATTCGACAGTCGTTGCTATTTCACAAAACGTAACAGTACTCGAGTCAACTAATAAATGAATCAGCTGACTGTAAACTTACGAGTTTACTGATTGCTCACGACCCCATCGAACGAAAATTCTAACTTATGATATCCTTATGTGCATGTGCAGTTGGTACCGTGTACTATATTTTTAATCAAATATGTTGAATGCAATGCATGAGTCTACTACGTATTGTATATTCTTAAGATGTCAATCAAGTGTTGTTTCATGTATGCCATAATCCTAATCAAGCATTATCTATTTAGAAAATGTTCTTTGGATCTAGCCAGAGCTAGAGGAGGAAATAAACTCTAGAAAGATCTAACCGATTATTTTGCCGAAATAGGGCACTTTTGTTGTAGTCTTTGAATTGTGAATTTTTTTTTGGAGTGTCGCATAAGTTCAACATGTGATTCATCATTGGAGGCTTTACATATTGCTCCATTTTTTAGTTGTTGGTTAATGTAGAGATTTTTTTACAGCATTTGACATTAATTTTTAGTTTCTTTTCATATTATTGTCTTGCAGAAGCAGCATATATAATGGGAGTCTAGAAAAAAAATGCTATGTTTTTTCTCAAATTGTATCCTTGTTGTAGTAGTTCGGCACCCTAGATGAAAATAAATGGAGCCGCGCCCCTGCACGTTAAGATTGACGAATGCCGTTGAAGTTAATTTCTATAGGACGATTAATTTTGCACATCATATTCAAGCTTTCAACAGCAATATGCGAATATTTAAATGAAGATTACATTAAAGAAAATAAGCTACAAATATTCCGACTTCATTTGTGGCGGAGCTAAGATGGCCGCCGATTTTGCCGCCGTAAATAATGAGTTTTGTTGTAGATGGGGTGCATGCTAGGGTCTGAAGAGATGGAGTGCATGTAGGAGAGAGAGAGAGAGAGAGAGAGAGAGAGAGAGAGAGAGAGAGAGAGAGAGAGAGAGAGAGAGAGAGAGAGAGAGAGAGAGAGAGGAGAGAGAGATCATGCAGGTACAACAACTACAAAGACCTATTTTGGGAATCTAGGTTTAATTAAGTTACAAAAATAAAATATGAAAATGATTAGTACAAGAATAAAATATAAAGAGGAATCATTATGTAATATTAATAGGATTCTAGGTTTTAATTAAGTTATAAGAATAAAATATAACCTCGTACCACAAACTAGCCAACTTTGTGCGAGCATGGGGATGCCTTTTTGTCGTTATTAAACTGCACCAATCGATCGATTCCTGCAGATCTATGCACAATCCATAGATCAGTCAAAATAATAATACAAAAAAAATAAGTAAAACCACAAATAATCTATGGTTGAAAACTAACCCGACCTATATAGTAGGTAGGTAGGGCGGGGGGGGGGGGGGGGGGGGGGGGGGGGGGGGGGGGGAGACCGCTCGCAAGGGAGGAGGGGATGCTGGGAGAGAGAGTCGGAAGCGAGAGGATCGGACGGAATAAACACCCATTTGAGGAAGAGTTAATCGCGTTCGATTGTGGAAGGGATTAAAATTCACACAATAAAAAGGCACTGCAACTGCAATAGATATCGATGGAGCGCGAGAAATCCGGGAGATCGGAATAGATAGGTTTAAAATTCAATACCGCATGAATCGACTATACGGCGGCAACGCCCCCACTTCTGCTGTCCCTAATACGGCCGCAACTATTACCTGCCGATTATGCCACCCGGAGATTTTGCACCGAGCCTACATGTGAAAAGGATATGCACCTGGGGCGCTGGAGAGATCCGGAAGTGGTAGGAAGGGACGTCAGGAGGGAGAGTCAGAAGGCACAGAATAGATATACTGCCGATCGGGAGAAAGAGGCGGCTGACGTATTTGCACAGCTCGTGACGAATTGCAATTGCGATTCGAAATGGGGGGCGATGTTTGCGCGTAATCGATCGAGGAGGAAACTCACGATCGAGGTTTAATTCGGTTGGTGA
>CANTAL010000400.1:0-134542 GCA_947650365.1 Chamaelirium japonicum | reverse complement strand
CTCGCACTAAAGAGTGGTCCTTTTCTACTTCTCCCCGCCCTCGACCTGCGTGCATGGCGATGTTCACATCCTCTTTTCGAGGGGGCACGGGCGCTCCGCCGATTTCTCCGAGGCTCAAAGCCAGATACCTAGGGTTTGAACTTTGAATAGCCCCACCCGTCCCTCTTGGATGCCGTGCTCATGACATTAACTACCATGATTTATTATTACTAATCTTTAATTATTATAATTATTGTGCAACTTGGTGACCCACTAATTAGGCTAGTGGTAAGATATTGTTAGTATTCCAAAATGCACTGGTGTTTGTACTTTCATATTGGTCACAAAGATGATTTATCTTTGAAGTATTAATTACCTGATAATTTTATTTTATTTGTCTTTTTTGTATTTTACTCTCTCTCTTTATATGATACGGCATGTGGTACATGCAGCTAGGGGGTGGCAATGGGTCGTGTCGGATCGGGTTCGTGTCAGTTTCGGATCGTGTCCAAAACCCCTAGACTCAGACCCGACCCGTTTAACTAATCTAGATTCTAAACCCGTACCCGAACCGTTTACAAACGAGTAGACCCGATAAAACCCGTTAAACCCGTTTACCACACGGGTTTATTCAGTTGACCCGATCTAACTCAACCCGATACACACGCTGATACTATATATTATAGTATCGGATTGTGAGTAGACCCCGACCCGACCCGATAAGATCCGGTGAATTTTAAACGGGTCTTTCCGGGTCTACCTTGTCCAGACCCTAAACCGGACCCGACCCGTTTATAAAACGGGTCTATCGTGTCGACCCGTTTACGACCCAAACCCGTTTAGCCCTGACCCAGACCTGCTAACTTCGTGTCAGGTCTACCATGTCGGGTCCGAAATTGCCAGCCCTACATGCGGCACCGCACGTCAGCCGTTTGATGCATGCATGCAGCGGTGCATCAGACGACTGACGTGCAGTGCCGCACGTATCGCATTATATCATGCCCATATATATATATAAATATATATATATATATATATATATATATATATATATATATATATATATATATATATATATATATATATATATATATATTCATCGGAGGTCATCGGTTGAGGTGAGGTGATGAATAGATGAGTTACAATGGAAGTAGTCACCGGAGTCCTCTATCGGTGGATGCCAATAGATGGTGTCAGTAGAGATTACCGGTGTAGGTGATCGGAGGTTGTTGATGTTGATCCTAGCTGGGGATCACATACATGTGGTGCAGCCGTGGTGGGTTGTCAAAGCAGTAAAAATTCTACTTTAAGGAGTAATATCTCGGCCATATATATATATATATATATATATATATATATATATATATATATATATATATATATATATATATATATATATATATATATATATATATATATATATGAAAAATGGGTTGCTATGATATGACATAGGAAGTACCCTATGACATGTGGTGAATTAGTAACCCTAGAATATTTAGAATGTTCTAACTACTTTTTATGAGGATCAATTTATCTTGATAGAACACCCACAAAAAATGGGCATATTTAAAACTTCTAGAGTTATCAAATATGTTTTTAATTTAACGGTTAAAATGGATGGCCGATAAAACTTCTAGCATTTGATGTCCCAACAAGTTTTAGAATGCTTAGATTTTTTGTGAACATTCTATCTTAAGTAAGGTGCATCATCCTCAAAAACATTCTGCACATTCTAGCATTACTAATTCATTGTATGTCATAGGGTACGTCCTATGACATGTCATAGGAACTCAGCCCTTAATGTGGTGCTTTTGAGGGTGAATTCAATACTACTAAAACACAAAAGCCCTATCTCGGTGGCCAAAAATAATCGTTTAAATCCTACATCGGCGATGCCTGCTTTATTTGAGAACCAATTGTAGTGGCCAAGCCATCGTATTTGTACACCCTCTGCGATGGCTATAGTGACTGCTATCTATACTCTAGGCTTTTGCAAAGGCTACAGCGACCATCATATATATTCTGGGTTTTTCTGATGGTTTGGCCGTTTTATCTAATGCATCTAATCTGGCAATAAGTGTCATCGACTGTATTAAATGCCTAATACAGCCAGTAAGCAGTATTTTCAAAACCGAACCAGGAGGCAAACCAAAAAGGCATTTGGTTTGGTCAAATCGGTGGTTCAACCGTTTGAACCACATGAAAATAGTTTTTTTAAATAGATATTTACTAAATTTTTCAATGGCAATGCTTGAATCCTAGGTTAACATACGAACCGGTTTATTCTAAGAACGAACTGGATCATGTTCCGGTTCCAGTCCAAATCGGTTGAATCGCTCGATCTGGTTCGGTTTTCAAAACACTGCTATTATGTCGTCAATTATGTGTTTTGATTTTATTTTTTAAAATACGGTATAACCGACGGCTTTTATAGTGGCAGGCTCGGCCCTGGGAGTAGGCGGGTAAGGCACCCTCCTAGGGCCCCCAATTAATGCGGGCCCCAATCGGCCCATAAACAAGTCTAATGTAAAAGGGGGGGGGGGGGGGGGGGGCAATAGTCAATTCCACACCAAGAAGCCCTAATCGGCCAACCTGTGATGTGCTAGTCTCTTCCCAAAAAAAGAATTGTGTGGCTGTGTGGCGGACGCGGCGGACTACGGGAGAGAAAGAAGAGGCCCGAGAGGCTAGAGCGGTGAGACTCGAGAGGGTTACCGGCCGAAAGCTATGATCCCGTGTCCTCCGATCGATCCCTCATTCCCTCGAGAGGGTTGCCGACTTGCCGGCTAGAAGCTATGAGCCTATGTCCTCCGATCTATGATTCTATCCCTCATTCCCTCGTCGACGTCCTCGGTCCTGAGGGTCCTCCGATCGATCCCCACCCACCACGGTTCGATCTCATCTTTTTTTGTTTTGTTAGATAAAGTCGATCTCAGCACCATCACCATGTTGATAAAGATGAAATTATATGTTGATATTCATGTTGTGGTGGCTAACTACATGCAAGAATGAGGAATCATATGTTGATAAATTTTTTGAGGGAAAAAGATGAAATCTTTTGTCAGTCTTCACCATGGAATTATATGTTGATAAATTTCCTACCAAATGAGTGAAATGTGTCTTTCTTTTTGATAGTTTTTGTTTTGGTTCTTATATAAAATTTGTTTAAAATTTTGATAGGACCAATTTTTGTTCGATATCACGGAATGTCAGCCAATTCGATCGAAATTCAACATTCCGTCATTTTTGGGTACCTACTAAAGGGTCAATCAGGTTTCGAGTTTTGGGTATGGGTATTGAGGTACCCATATCCATAGGGTCATACATAATAGTTAATCGGGTAGAGTTCCTATACCAATACCCTACTCGGCCAAACCTTGTTTCGGGTACAAATTCCATACGCATACTCGATGTTTCGGGTCGGGTATTCGGGTCTTTTGAGTCCATTACCACCCGTGCATATTGGCATTTTACAATGATAATTTTTATTTTTATTTTTAAATAATATGGCAATAAAATATTGGTTTTATGAGTCTCATTGTGAATGATGATGGCCTGATGCTGGCCGGTCTTGGCCATATGTATTTTTTTGAAAATACCTTTAGGATTTAAACAGTTAAGTACTTTAGTCATATGTGTTTCTAAAATTTGAGTTTTCTAATATATTTGTAAAATCTGACTCTCTGAGTTTAGAATTAATGAATCAATTTGGATGCATACATAAATGAGAATGATGAAATCTCTTTTATTAAAGATTTTATAATTATTTGTTTGGTTATTGTTGCAAATGCAATAACTAATAAATTTTTAAATTTTGATTTTCATATTGAAATTCATACGATGCTACAAGACTTGCACTTCCGTCAATCAGGTTTTATTGTCCTCATGCCTCCTCGAAAGTACAATTCTGGATTTGAAAAAAGAAAAAAGAAGCAAAAAGCAGAAGAATTTATTCAATCACAAATTGGAGCTCTTGATAAGTTTTTTAGTAGTAATAAATAAGCAGAGAGTTCAACTGAAGATTTGGTGAATGAGGAACACATGATGTGGATGATAATGAATATCATAGTCAATCTATGAATTAGAATGGTAATGAAATCAGGATTAGTAATGATCAAATTGAAGATTTCAATGAAGATCGTGGACCTTTAAATATTTATGACCCAGGTAATTGGAACAAGATTTATCAAAATTTCAAAGACTTATTAGTAGAAAGAGGACCTATAAAAGGTAAGGATATCAATTTTTCTAAAGATGGGTTTGGTAGACATTTCTCTTCATCGCATTACATTCATCTGTTGTCAAATGGAGAGCAACATGATAGAAAATGGCTAGTATATTCAGATATTTTGGATATGGTATTTTTTTTTTTGTTATAAGTTGTTCAATCAAGACGGAAACAAGACTCAATTGGCTACTGAAGGATTTAAAGACTGAAAAAATCTTAGTCAGAGGCTTGGAAGTCATAAAACTGGTAATGAGCACATTAGATGCATGAGCAAATGGGTTGAGTTAGAAAAAAGATTGCAAAAAAATAAAAAAACTTGATAAAAGTGTGCAAGAACAAATTAACAAATAGAAAGAATATTGTGGACAGCCATTACTGAGGATATTTGCTGTTGTGAAAACTCTTGCTAAAAATAATTTAGCATTTTGTGGAGAAAATGAGAAGTTCATCAAGAGGGCAATGAAATTTTTTTGAGTATCATTGAAATGATTACCGAATTTGATCCAGTAATGTAAGAGCATATTCGACGTATTGAACGTTGTGAAATTTATTATCATTCTCTTGGTCACAAAATTCAAAATGAACTGATACAAATGTTAGCGGGGGAGATCAAAAGTATAATCGTTACAAGAATTAAAAAAACAAAATATTTTGCAGTTATAGTTGATTGTACTCCAGATGCAAGTCATGAAAAACAAATGTCTCTTGTAGTACGATGTGTGGATGTTTCAACAAGTCCAATAATGGTAGAAGAGTTCTTTTTAGAATATTTAAAGATGGACGATACATCGGTGCAAGGACATTTTAGTGAACTTAAAGATGTATTGAGCACTCTTCAACTTGATATTGGTAATATAAGAGGACAATGATATGATAATGGATATAATATGAAAGCAAAACACAAAGGTATACAAAAAAGGCTACTCGAAATAAATCCTAGAGCATTCTATACGCCGTGTGGTTGTCATAGTCTTAACTTTGCACTTTGTGATATGGCCAAATCTTGTTCTAAAGCTATAACTTTTTTCGGAGTGGTACAACGTATATATTCATTGTTTTCGTCTTTTACAAAGCGATGAAAAGTTTTCAAAGATATTGTGGAAGGTCTCACGCTCAAGCCATTGTCACTAACACGTTGGGAAAGTCGCGTTGAAAGTGTTAAAGTAATCAGATATCAAGTTCCGCAAATAAGGGATGCATTAGTTCACTTGGCAAATACTAGTGAAGATCCGAAAACAAAGAGTAAAGCTGAGTCTCTAGCAACACATGAAATTGAGAATTTAGATTTCTTATTTGGTATAATTATTTGACATAATCTTTTATTTGTTGTTAACTCTGTAAGTAAAACTCTTCAAACTGAAGACCTGCACATTGATGTTACTATAGACCAATTAAAAGGAGTCATTACCTTTTTTGAAAGATACAGAGAAACTGGATTTGAAGAAGCCATGATTGAAGCTAAAGAGGTTGCAACTGCAATGAAAATTGAACCTATATTTCATGAAAAACGTATCATTCGTAGAAAGAAACAGTTTGATGATAATGTTAATAAAGAGGTGACACAGTCAGCGAAAGAATCCTTCAGAGTTAATTACTTCATATATATAGTAGATTAAGCTCTTCCTTCACTTAATAGTAGGTTTGAACAATTTCAAATATATGAAAAAACTTTTGGTTTTTTGTTTGATTTGAAGAAATTAAATTCAGTAGATGATGATGGTTTGAAGATTTACTGTGCCAACCTTGAAGATTTTCTGAAACACGGTGGTATTTCTGATATTGATGGGAGAGATTTATTTTCAGAATTAAGGTCTTGAAAGAAGTTTTACCAAAAGAAATAAAATAGGCAATTGAAGTGTTATATTATTTGAAAATAATCGATGATTGTTTTCCAAATGCATGAATTGCGTATAGAATATTGCTAACTATACCGGTTACAGTTACCTCTACAGAAAGAAGCTTTTCAAAGTTGAAGTTGATCAAGTCATATCTTCGGTCGACCATGTCACAAGAAAGATTGAATGTATTAGCTTTGTTATCCATTGAAAAAGATATGATAGAAAAGCTCGATTATACAAGCTTAATTAGTAACTTTGCAGCCAAAAATATAAGAAGAGTAATGTTTGAGTGATGTAGTTGACATTTCTTTTTGGTATTATATTTTAAGAGTTTGTTTGGTGTGTTTTCTTATTGTAAACTGGATTTTGCTAAAGTATAAATCAACAAAAATTTGATACTTGCAAAAAAGTAAATTTTATCTTTTAGGTTCTTCTGATGATTTCTTGTGATCTTAATCAATGTAACCAAATTTTAATAATTGATTTTAGTAATTATATATAAAAGTAAATTTTGTATGGATACTTGCAAAAAAAAATTATTGATACTTAAATTTTTTTTTTGTATTAATATATATGGGGGCCCTATTTTTGGAGTTCGCTTAATTACGGCCCCCAAAACCTCAGGGCTGGCCCTGTACAGTGGCCACCAATATTGGGCTTTTGCGTTGTACTACAAGATTGGCCTTAAGACAATATTTGCTCTTATGTTTTTACTGGGTTCAAGCCATGGTCTCTCTTGTGTATTTTCGTATGTATGTATCTACATGACATATTAAGACAGTTCGGATTATTTACAATCCTATCATCCTCAAAATTGTGTAGAGACAAGTCACAAGAACAAGTTATACATCCGATCTAATCGTATGGATCAAACATATCTCAATCTTCCCTCAATCAAAAGGATCAAAAAACACCTCAAATTCCCTACAACTGAAGGCCATGTTAATAACCGCCCCCCTTGAAATCCCTCAAAACTGAATCCATTCGATCAAATCAAACGACTGAAACCCCCCCCCCCTAAAATCCCTCTCTCCCAATCTTTCTTTCTCTCTCTTCGATCCCTCTCTATCTTCCTCACGATCTCTCTCTCCGTTTATCTACCCCACGATCTCTCTCTCTTTCTACACCGATCGCAACCCTCATCTATCTCTCTCTCTCTCTCTCTCTCTCTCCGATCCCTCACTACAAAAAAAACAATTTTTACCGACGGACAATATCCGTCGGTAATATTAATATATCGTTGGTAATAATTTATAGCGACGGAAGATATTTTCGTCGCTAGTCTGTCGGGAAAAAAGGTGTCGGGAAAAAGATGCGACAGACTAAATATTTCCGTCGGTAATAATACTTAATACCGACGGTAATATTATAGCCATCAGTAATATATAAATACTTAATTAAAAATATAATATATTATTACCGACGGATAATAACTATTCGTCGGTAATATATAAGCTTATTACCAACAGTTACTATATTTACTGTCGGTAATTCTATATATATTACCGACGGATCTGTATTCTACCGTCGGTAATTATATATATATTACCAACGGATATATATTATCCATCGACAATTGATTAATAATATAAAAAAATTAAAAAGATTATTATCGACGGAATATTTAAATTTCGTCGGTAAAAATTATATATATTTTTTAAATAAAATTATCGAAATAATGTTATTTAATTCTTGTGATTTACAACAATACCACAATATATTACCACAATTTATCAAATATTACCACAATTTATCAAATATTACCACAATTTATAAAATATTACCGCAAATTATCAAATATTACCTAAATTTATAAAATATTATATCAAATTATCAAATATTACCATAATACCCGATAATTATAGACAAGAACAAAAAATAACCACATATTACTAAATAATTTTTACACAATCCAAAACTGAGAGAATCAGCATGCCCTATCTCAACCACCCTACGCGGCCCGCCACCAACACTGGTGCTCTCATCCCCTGACGCCGCCCGGCTCCTGCAATTAACATGTATTTGTTAAAAAAATGGTTTATATCTATAACTGAGTCTAAGCGTTAAAAAATCATAAGTTAGCGTGTTTAGGATTTGAAATAGGTTTGGGTTCGATCGAATCGGCATCCGATAATTCATACTTAGAATTATTTCGTATTTCGAAGTTGCGAGCGAGTTCTAATTGGATATTTCAAACTTGCGAGCGAGTTCTAATTAGATATTTTAACAATTTACGCTCTGATTGACCAATTTAGAGTCTAAGCGTTAAAAAATCATAAGTTAGCGTGTTTCAGATTGGAAATAGGTTTGGATTCGATCGAATCGTCATCGGATCGGCATCCGATGATTTGTACTTAGAATTATTTTGTATTTCGGAGTTGCGAGCGAGTTCTAATTGGATATTTTAATAATTTACCCTCCGATTGACCAATTTAGAGTTTAAGCGTTGAAAAATCATAAGTTAGCGTGTTTTTGATTTGAAATATGTTGGATTCGATCAAAACGTCAACGGATCGGCATCCGATAATTCGTACTTGGAATTATTTTATATTTCGGACTTGCGAGCGAGTTCTAATTGGATATTTTAATAATTTATGATCCGATTGACCAATTTAGAGTCAAAGTATTGAAAAATCATAAGTTAGCGTGTTTCAGACTTGCGAGCGAGTTCTAATTGGATATTTGAACAATTTACGCTCCAATTCACCGATTTAGAGTCTAAGTATTGGAAAATCACAAGTTAGCGTGTTTCGGATTTGAAATAGATTTGGATTCGATCAGATCGTCATCGGATCGGCATCCGATATTTCGTACTTGGAATTATTTCGTATTTCGGATTTGCGAGCGATTTGTAATTGGATATTTGAACAATTTACAATCCGATTCACCGATTTAGAATCTAAGTGTTGGAAAATCATAAGTTAGCGTGTTTCAGATTTGAAATAGGTTTGGATTCGATCGTATCGTCATCGGATCGGCATCCGATAATTTGTATTTGGAATTATTCTGTATTTCGAACTTGCGAGCGAGTTCTAATTGGATATTTGAACAATTTATGCTCCGATTCACCGATTTAGAGTCTAAGTGTTGGAAAATAATAAGTTAGCATGTTTCGGATTTGAAATAGGTTTGGATTCGATCGGATCGTCATCGGATCGGCATCCGATAATTCGTACTTGGAATTATTCCGTATTTCGGACTTGCGAGCGAGTTCTAATTGGATATTTGAACAATTTACGCTCTAATTGACCGATTTAGAGTCTAAGTGTTGGAAAATCATAAGTTAGCGTGTTTCGAATTTGAAATAGGTTTGAATTCGATCGGATCATGTCATCGGATCGACATCAGATAATTCGTACTTGGAATTATTCCGTATTTCGGACTTGCGAGCGAGTTTTAATTGGATATTTGAATAATTTACACTCTGATTGACCGATTTAGAGTCTAAGTGTTGAAAAATCATAAGTTAGCGTGTTTCGGATTTGAAATAGGTTTGGATTCGATCGGATCGGCATCGGATCGGCATCCGATAATTCGAACTTGGAATTATTCCATATTTCTGACTTGCGAGCGAGTTCTAATTGGATAAGTTAGTGTGTTTCGGATTTGAAATAGGTTTGGATTCGATCGTATTGTCATCGGATCGGCACACTACAAGAAATAACTTCTTTACCGACGTACCTTTTAAGTACCGTCGGCAATAATGTTCTTTTTACCGACGGTTAAAATAATTTCCGTCGGTATTATAACTTCGATTTTTTAATATTTTTTGCACATTTATTACCGACGGTTATATATAATCCGTCGGTACAATGTTTTATACCGACGGAAATATATTGTCTGTCGGTACAATTAGTTTATACCGACTAACATATAACGTCCGTCGGTAATATGTTACGACGAAACTCAGGGTAAAAACCGAGCCTCTGGAATAAAATAGAACCCTGAGTTCCGTCGTGACATGTACGGATGGAACTTATTTTTCCGTCGGTATATGCCGACAGACATTATATCTCCGTCGGTAAAAAGATCACGACGGAACTCAGGGTAAAACCAAGCCTCTGGAAAAAAATGGACCCTGAGTTTCGTCGTAACCTTATACCGACGGAACTTATTTTTCCGTCGGTATAAATCCATTATACCGACGGAAATAAAATATCCGTCGGTACAAAGGTCACGACGAAACTCAGTACAAAAACCGAGTCTCTGAAAAAAAATAGAACCCTGAGTTTCGTCGTCGCTTTTTACCGACGGATAATATGTTACCGTCGGTAAAAAGGTTATCTTTACCGACGGAGGTAAAAATGTCCGTCGGTAAAAACCCTGTGTTAAATTAGATTCAGCGATCCCCCCCTTCTGTTCTGTTTCGATCTAAACCCCTCCTCGCCCCTCTCTCTCTTTCTCTCTCTCTCTCTCTCTCTCTCTCTCTCTCAATCTCCCCCCCTCCCCGGCCTCCCTCGTGTCGCGTCCCTCCGGCCGACCGATCGACCGGCGGCAAGCTCCTCCTCCTCCTCGTGGGCTCCGGCCGGTGAGATCCTCCTCCTCCTCCTCCCCCCAGTGAGCTCCTCCTCCTCCCATGGCATGTAGATCTTAAATGATTTTTGACTATTCACAGTCATCTCTCTTTCCAGATAAAATTAGATTCTCATGGCAGAAGCTTTCATTTTTTTCCAGTATATTGCTTGCTGAACTTCCTTGTAAACTGGATAAGTCAAGTCCTCCGTATGATATATTGTTCATGTTGAAAATTTTGGAAGGCTTAAATCGATTTTCATTTCACTTGTTGTCCTATGAAAGAAGCAATGCATTTCACATCTTAACTGGGCATGTATATTTCTAGGTTTTCACAGCTTTGGTTTGTATATTCATAATGATACCATGAGCGCTTTGGGGCGTCCTCAAGATATGTTTTCAGATACTGCTATACAATTACAACCCATCTTTGCTCAATGGGTACAAAACACCCATGCTTTAGCGCCTGGCATAACAGCTCCTGGTGCAACAACAAGTACCAGCTTAATTTGGGGGGGGTAGTGAATTAGTAGAAGTAGGCGGTAAAGTCGCTTTGTTACCTATTCCATTAGGAACCGCAGATTTTTTAGTTCATCACATTCATGCATTTACGATTCATGTGACTGTATTGATACTACTGAAAGGTGTTCTATTTACTCGCAGTTCCCGTTTGATACCCGATAAAGCAAATCTGGGCTTTTGTTTCCCTTGTTGTCCTATGAAAGAAGCAATGCATTTGCTGAAGGGAGAATTAAACAATTCGATGATCTAAGGGTGGTAGTTTCTACTGTTCCACAGTCTGAGTTCACAAACAGGCTCTCCACAAAAACACTTTTTGGGATCAGAATCCAAACAGGCTCTTTATCTTTTTTAGGAATTCCGGGCTTCCAGAATCCTGGAAACGGAGCGTATCCAAACATAAGTCCCCCTAAAAATTTTCCCTAGAAGAAGTAGAAGAGGGTTTTAAATTGTTCCCTTAAAATCAAAATGAAAAAAAAAAACGTGGACGGCAGGATTCGAACCTGCGCGGGCAAGCCCACATGATTTCTAGTCATGCCCGATAACCACTCCGGCACGTCCACCAGTTATATTGAAAGAGAGTCTTTTAATTATATGATGAAATGAACGACACGACGACATGTGCGTCACAACCATCCGGTGGGGTGCGCCCGATATGTGAATCGCCACACGTGTAATGAAGTGAGTGATCGGGACCAAGAACAATTCAAATATTCGAGAAAGAGTCGCGTTAAAGCATGCAAAGTACTACACTTTTAGCAAGAAGTCGTGAAGTAATCACTACTTAACTACTTCACTATTGGGCAATTAGTGCCCTAAGTATAGTCCATCTTTTCCTACTATTCTTGGTAATATTTGGGGTTCTTTTAGAATGACCTGGAGAATCGCGATCAATTCTCTCATTCTAATTTTCCATGGTATTCTTAGGTCTTATCCATTGATATAGAATTGCGAGTATTATTAATGTCTTGTAAAGTTTATCCTTGAGTTTTAAAGGCCTGTAGAAGTTTCGGTTCCGTGTTCCATACCCGGGAACCGAAACCGAATTTGTGCGGAGTCTTATAACATTGTTTGAAATTACTTATGGTGTTATATAGCCAAATAGATGAAGATGTCTTCGATCGATAAGAGTTGGATGCGTAATTCGAATCGCATAAGCCAAGAGTACAGAGAAGGAGTCAGGAAATTTCTGGATTTTGCATTTGAGCGTCTTGCACCGCTTGATGGAAAAATTGTGTGTCCCTATATAGACTGCGGAAGGGTGACTAGGAAGGTTCGAGAGGAATGTGAGGTTGATCTGGTAATGCGTGGCATTGACATTAGCTATACCCGTTGGTTCTCGCACGGTGAGGAGCTAGATGCAGTCCCCATGGCAGCTCACGGTGAAACTGCAAACACAGTGATCGCTGATGATAATATTAATACAGACGATGACGATGACATGCAGGGTATGATATATGATTTGCAAGGTGGAATAGGCACGGAAGCACCGTCAGGTGATCAGCCCAATATCGAAGCGGACAAGTTCTACAGATTGCTTAAAGATACCGAACAACCTCTATACCCGGGGTGTGAGAAGTTTTCAAAACTCTCTTTCACTGTAAATCTTCTTTATTTGAAGTGCCTCAATGGTTGGAGTAATAAGTCATTTAATATGTTAGTAGAGTTGCTGAAAGAGGCTTTTCCTATGGGTGAGACAGTACCGAAATCATTCTACGAGGCGAAGAAGACAATTAAAGATCTCAGTCTGGGTTATGAGAAAATTAATGCATGCGTGAACGATTGTATGTTGTACCGAAAAGAGTACGAACATGCGCGGTCATGCCACATATGCGGAGCAACGAGATATAAAGAGACGGATGCCGAGTCTAGTACCAGTCGAAGGAAGAAAAATGTATTTGCAAAGGTTCTTCTATACTTCCCGCTCAGGGACAGGCTTCAGAGGTTGTTTATGTCATCGAAGACTGCTGAGCACATGAGGTGGCATGCACGAGAACGTACAGATGACGGGATTATGAGACATCCGGTCGACTCTCTGACGTGGAAAGATTTTGATCATACCTATCCTGAATTCGTATGTGAAGTTCGCAACGTCAGGTTAGGGCTTGCTAGCGATGGCTTCAATCCCTTTGAGAATATGAGTGTGTCATACAGCATTTGGCCAGTTGTCCTAGTTCCATACAATTTGCCTCCTTGGATGTGCTTAAAAAAGCCATACACAATGCTCTCCTTGCTCATTCTCGGACCCAGGTCGCCTGGTAATGATATTGACATTTACTTGCAGCCGTTGATTGAGAAGTTGAATGAGTTATGGGAAGTTGGGGCCGATACGTATGATGCCTCATTGTGCCAGAATTTTCGGATGCATGCGGCACTTCTATGGACCATCAATGATTTTCCTGCATATGCCAACTTATCCGGGTGGAGTACTAAAGGAAAATTGGCGTGCCCTACATGCAATAAGGAGACAGATTCATTACGGTTGAAGAACGGAGGCAAGTTCTGTTATATGGGCCATCGAAGATTCCTTGTTGACGGCCATAAGTGGAGGCAGAACAAAAGAGCTTTCAACGGCAAGAAGGAACTTGCAAAGGCCCCGGAGCAGCTTTTGGGGGTAGAAGTCTTGTGCGAATTGGATCAGCTTGATGCCGTGGCACTTGGGAAAGGTAAAAAGAAGAGAACGCATGAAGATTCTACGCGTGAGCATAACTGGAAGAAGAAGAGTTTTTTCTTTAAACTACCGTACTGGAGCAGCATACTCTTGCGGTATAACTTGGATGTCATGCATATCGAGAAAAATATGTGTGACAACATTATAGGAACACTACTGAATCTCGACGGTAAGACGAAGGATAATCTTAAATCTCGTCTCGATCTTAAGGAGTTGGGCATCCGAAAATCACTTCATCCCCAAGAGATTGGGGATAAGTATGTGTTGCCAGTTGCATGCTACACCATGAGCTCACAGCAAAAGGCAGCCTTATGTGCATTCCTACGGTCTGTGAAAACGCCAGATGGTTATTCTTCGTATATCGCACGATGCGTGCAAGAGAACGGCCGGAAGTTGTCTGGATTAAAGAGCCACGATTGTCATATTCTTATGCAGCGATTGTTATCTCTTGCTATACGTGGGAATTTAACCGAACAGGTGTCCGGTCCGTTAATTGAGCTCAGCACTTTTTTCAGACAGTTGTGGTCGAAGGTACTTAGAGTGGACCAACTTGAACAGATGGAGAGGGATATTGCGCTCATATTGTGCAAGCTAGAGATGATATTTCCACCTTCCTTCTTTGATGTCATGGTGCATTTGACCGTTCACTTGGCAAATGAGGCCAAACTCGGCGGCCCAGTTCATTACCGCTGGATGTATTTTATCGAGAGGTAATCGTCTCGTCTCATTCGCACAATGTATTTGATCGTTCTTGATATATTCATCTAAATATTTTTTTCTCAAATTAGGTACTTGCGAACATTGAAATCATATGTTCGTAATAAAAGTCGTCCGGAGGGATCAATTGCTGAAGGATACCTAGCAGAAGAATGTATAACATTCTGCTCAAGATACCTATATGGTATAGACACGCGATTCAATCAACTTGAGCGGAACTATGACGGTGGTCCAATAGACTTCGATGGGGGTCTGTCTATATTTGCCGAAATGGGTAGACCTGTAGGAGGAGGCAAAATCCATCGATTGTCTGTAGATGAGATTCAACAGGCACATATGTATGTGTTGCGCCAATGTGATGAAGTGTGGCCATTCATTGAGTAAGCATTTTACGATCATTTACTCATTCTTTCAGTCCATTCATTAAGTATATGTGCTAATTATAATCTAATTCATAACCGGTAAAACAGGAAGCATAAAGCCATCATTAATAATCGGGGTACTCGAAATGCTCCCCAAATTCATGATCGTGAATTCCCATCGTGGTTCGAGAAACACGTAAGTATTCACATCATTACTGAATTTCATTGACATCCATTACCGAACAATAATTATGTGTTCATATCATGAATGTCATGTGGTTATTATAGGCACAAGAGCTGCACGACAACCACGATCCACTGATGAATGAGGATCTCTGGCGCTTATCTTGTAGTCCTTTGCAAGACGCAATATCGTACGATGGTCATATCGTGAACGGTTATAGATTTCGGACGAAAGATAGTAAAAAATCACGAAGAACCCAAAATAGTGGGGTTGTCGTCAACGGTGAGCAAGAAGAATTAGAAAATATCGACTTCTACGGCGTCCTCAATGAGATTCTCGAGATTAAATTCCTTGGCCAAAATCGGATCGTATTATTCAAATGCGATTGGTATGATGTTAATAATCGCGGGACTGGTTATAATGTCGATAAATACGGTTTTATCAGCATCAACACTGGCAAGAGATTGAATACCCAATATCAAGATCCATTCATTCTTGCCTCTCAAGCGCAACAGATATTTTATGCACCGGATAATACCTCTCCAGGTTGGCAAATTGTAGTCAGGTCACCACCCAGAGATTTTTATGACATGGGAGACAAGGATGCGGGGGTCGTCGATGATGATTTGGATGCATACCAGAATGATGAGATAATCATTGTCGACGCAATGCACGACGAAAATGAAGATGTCGACAATATAAACTGGACATCGAATGCAGATCAAATGATAGAAGAGGGATGCGATGAGAGTGACAGAGATGAGACAGAAAATAACTAGACCGTATGTAAATCAAATTGTTTCATATTTAAATCAAATTGTTTCATATATAAATCATATTGTTTCATATGTATATCATATTAATTTATACTGTTTCATATGTAAATCATATCGTTTCATATGTAAATCAAACTGTATCATATTGTTTCATAAATCATATTGTTTCATATGTAAATCAAACTGTTTCATATTGTTTCATATGTAAATCTTACTGTTTCATATGTAAATTAAACTGTTTCAGATGGCATCACGGTCATATGTTCGTAGAGGCAGAGGCAGGGGTGGGGTAGCTCGGAGCGCTCCGGTTGCCACCCCAGGGTCCGAGGCTGAGCCGTTCGGATCTGGTAGTGATGTTCCTCTCTCCACACCAGCTCCTGATGTGGTCGAAGCCTCCGGAGCTTCGAGCAGTGCTCAGCACTCGGCTACAGCGTCTACGCCCACAGGTAATGTTTAGATCTAAAGTTTTATACATGTTGTAAATACTTCTTCAGTACTGATGTATATTTTATTTGCAGGGTCGAGGATCACCAGGCACGTAGGCGACCGGGGCGTGACGACGGCCCGGCGCTTGTCGGCCTTACGCGAGCCGCTTTCCCTACAGTGGAGCGGCATGACCTTTGTGGGCGAGCACGCTTCTGACGCCGCCACGTGGGTCGGCATTATAGTACGGGAAGAGAGGAATGCCCCGATTGTGGGGTTAAGGGGGTGGAAGAACATTGATGCATCATATAAGGAGAGGATGTATCAGCAGTTTTTGGTACGTTAGTTTCATTAAAGCATTTTAGAATAATATCGTACTTCTTTATAATTTGATTTGATAAAATGACTTGTTTCTAAATTGATTTTACAGGAGAAATTTAAATGGGAGAACATGGAAACCGACACCCATCGGGAGGACTTGTGGAAGATGATGGGTGAGCGGTACAGGGATTACCGTCACGAGCTCTACCAGCTCTACGGTTACTTGGTCGGCCAGCCGGCTGAGGAGGTACAGGCTGCGGCCGGGACGAGAGACGCGCCACCACTACACATTCTACAGTTTTTGGTCGCTCACTGGGCCACCCCTAGCTTTCAGGTATAATTATAATTTTGTTGATTCGTACTTGTTTTAATGTTATACTAAAAATTTGTATTGATGTTTCAAAATTTAATCGATTGACACAGAGGAAATCTGCTATAGGCAAGCAGAATAGAAGTGCCTCGACGACACCTGCTCCAGTGAAGGGGAGGACCTCCATGCCTCAGCTTGCCCAGCAGCTGGTAAATGATACAAACATTGTTCTTATTTAAAGCTCTATACATGTTATATTAACTCATCTATTTATTTTATATGTCCAACAAACACAGTCCTTGGGCCACGAGCCTAATAGGATTGACCTTTTTGAGGCCTCTAGGAGGCGGCGTATCGATGGGGCATTTCTGGACGACAGGGTTGCCTCGCAAGTGGTAAGTAATTAAATTACTGATAATATATTCTTATATATATGCCATAAAATATCATTGAATATCATTGGTTGTTTTTATATAGGAGAGGATGCGACTTCTGGTGACCCCGTCGGGCGAGGCTGGCTCCTCCTCCAGCTCAGTATCTGTCGACTCAGCGATGGATACTGTGCTGAGACCTGCCACGCACGGCCGTGTCCTCTGTACGGGCCTTGGAGTCACGCCCTCCTCCTACTTTGGACGAGAGGGTATGCGCTCGAGGGCACGGGACACCCAGACCGATGCTATCACTCAGCTGCAGTCTGCGCTAGACGCGGAGCGAGAGCAGAGGCAGGCCCTCGAGCAGAGGATTGAGGCGGAGCGAGAGCAGAGGCAGGCCCTCGAGCAGAGGGTTGAGGCGGAGAAGAAGGCCCTCGATGAGGAAAGAGAAGCTCGCAGGGAACTGGAGCATCGGCTTAATGACTTCATAAGCCGGTCTAGCGGTGGCTCATGATCAGGTACTTACTAATCTTTATAATATTAGTAAAAAATATGAATCTTACTAATTTGAGCTTAGATCATATTATCACACTTATGATTTTCCAACACTTAGATTCTAAATCGGTGAATCGGAGCGTAAATTGGTCAAATATCCAATTAGAACCCGCTCGCAAGTCCGAAATACGGAATAATTCCAAGTTTGAATTATCGGATGCTGATCCGATAACGATCCGATCGAATCCAAACCTATTTCATATTCGAAACACGCTAACTTATGATTTTCCAACACTTAAGACTCTAAATCGGTGAATCGGAGCGTAAATTGGTCAAATATCCAATTATAACTCGCTCGCAAGTCCGAAATACGGAATAATTATAACTTTGAATTATCGGATGCCGATCCGATCGAATCCAAACCTATTTCATATCCGAAACACGCTAACTTATGATTTTCCAACACTTAGACTCTAAATAGGTGAATCGGAGCATAAATTGGTCAAATATCCAATTAGAACCCGCTCGCAAGTTCGAAATACGGAATAATTCCAAGTTCGAATTATCGGATGCCGATCCGATGACGATCCGATCGAATCCAAACCTATTTCATATCCGAAACACGCTAAGTTATGATTTTCCAACACTTAAGACTTTAAATCGATGAATCGGAGCGTAAATTGGTCAAATATCCAATTAGAACTCGCTCGCAAGTCCGAAATATGGAATAATTCCAACTTCGAATTATCGGATGCCGATCCGATGACGATCCGATCGAATCCAAACCTATTTCATATCCAAAACATGCTAAGTTATGATTTTCCAACACTTAGACTCTAAATCGGTGAATCGGAGCATAAATTGGTCAAATATCCAATTAGAACCCGCTCGCAAGTCCGAAATACGGAATAATTCCAACTTCGAATTATCGGATGCCGATCCGATGATGATCGGATCGAATCCAAACCTATTTCATATCCGAAACATGCTAACTTATGATTTCCCAAAACTTAGACTCTAAATCGGTGAATCGGAGCGTAAATTGGCCAAATATCTAATTAGAACCCGCTCGTAAGTCCGAAATACGGAATAATTCCAACTTCGAATTATCGGATGCCGATCCGATGACGATCTGATCGAATCCAAACCTATTTCATATCCGAAATACACTAACTTATGATTTTCCAACACTTAGAATCTAAATCGGTGAATCGGAGCGTAAATTGGTCAAATATCCAATTAGAACTCGCTCGCAAGTCCGAAATACGGAATAATTCCAACTTCGAATTATCGAATGCCGATCCGATGATGATCCGATCGAATCCAAACCTATTTCATATCCGAAACACGCTAAGTTATGATTTTCCAACACTTAGACTCTAAATCGAGGAATCGGATCGTAAATTGGTCAAATATCCAATTATAACCTGCTCGCAAGTCCGAAATATGGAATAATTCCAACTTCGAATTATCGGATGCCGATCCGATAATGATCGGATCGAATCCAAACCTATTTCATATCTGAAACACGCTAACTTATGATTTTCCAACACTTAGACTCTAAATCGGTGAATCGGAGCGTAAATTGGTCAAATATCCAATTAGAACCCGCTCGCAAGTCCGAAATACAGAATAATTCCAACTTCGAATTATCGGATGTCGATCCGATGACGATCCGATCGAATCCAAACCTATTTTATATCCGAAACACGCTAACATATGATTTTCCAACACTTAGACTCTAAATCGGTGAATCGGAGCGTAAATTGGTCAAATATCCAATTAGAACACGCTCGCAAGTTCGAAATATGGAATAATTTCAAGTTCGAATTATCGGATACCGATCCGATGATGATCCGATCGAATCCAAACCTATTTCATATCTGAAACACGCTAACTTATTATTTTCCAACACTTAAGACTCTAAATCGGTGAATCGGAACGTAAATTGGTCAAATATCCAATTAGAACTCGCTCGCAAGTCCGAAATATGGAATAATTCCAACTTCGAATTATTGGATGCCGATCCGATGATGATCCGATCGAATCCAAACCTATTTCATATCCGAAACACGCTAAGTTATGATTTTCCAACACTTAGACTCTAAATCGGTGAATCGGATCGTAAATTGGTCAAATATCCAATTAGAACCCGCTCGCAAGTCCGAAATACGAAATAATTCCAAGTTCAAATTATCGGATGCCGATTCAATGACGATCCGATCGAATCCAAACCTATTTCATATCCGAAACACGCTAACTTATGATTTTCCAACACTTAGACTCTAAATCGGTGAATCGGAGCGTAAATTGGTCAAATATCCAATTAGAACCCGCTCGCAAGTCCGAAATACGGAATAATTCCAACTTCGAATTATCGGATGCCGATCCGATGACGATCCGATCGAATCCAAACCTATTTCATATCCGAAACACGCTAAGTTATGATTTTCCAACACTTAGACTCTAAATCGGTTGATCGGAGCGTAAATTGGTCAAATATCCAATTAGAACTCGCTCGCAAGTCCGAAATACGGAATAATTCCAACTTTGAATTATCTGATGCCAATCCGATGACGATCCGATCGAATCCAAACCTATTTCATATCCGAAACACGCTAACTTATGATTTTCCAACACTTAGACTCTAAATCGGTGAATCAGAGCGTAAATTGGTCAAATATCTAATTAGAACCTGCTCGCAAGTCCGAAATACGGAATAATTCCAACTTCGAATTATTGGATGCCGATCCGATGACGATCCGATCGAATCCAAACCTATTTCATATCCGAAACACGCTAAGTTATGATTTTCCAACACTTAGACTCTAAATCGGTGAATCAGAGCGTAAATTGGTCAAATATCCAATTAGAACTCGCTCGCAAGTCCGAAATACGGAATAATTCCAACTTCGAATTATCGGATGCCGATCCGATGACGATCCGATCGAATCCAAACCTATTTCATATCCGAAACACGCTAAGTTATGATTTTCCAATACTTAGACTCTAAATCGGTGAATTGGAACGTAAATTGGTCAAATATCCAATTAGAACCCGCTCGCAAGTCCGAAATACGGAATAATTCTAAATTCGAATTATCGGATGCCGATCCGATGACGATCCGATCGAATCCAAACCTATTTCATATCCGAAACACGCTAACTTATGATTTTTCAACACTTAGACTCTAAATCGGTGAATCGGAGCGTAAATTGGTCAAATATCCAATTAGAACCCGCTCGCAAGTCCGAAATACGGAATAATTCTAACTTTGAATTATCGGATGCCGATCCGATGACGATCGGATCGAATCCAAACCTATTTCATATCCGGAACACGCTAAGTTATGATTTTCCAACACTTAGACTCTAAATCGGTGAATCGGAGCGTAAATTGGTCAAATATCCAATTAGAACTCGCTCGCAAGTCCTAAATACGGAATAATTCCAACTTCGAATTATCGGATGCCGATCCGATGACGATCCGATCGAATCCAAACCTATTTCATATCTGAAACATGCTAAGTTATGATTTTCCAACACTTAGACTCTAAATCGGTGAATCGGATTGTAAATTGGTCAAATATCCAATTAGAACCCGCTCGCAAGTCCTAAATACGGAATAATTCCAAGTTCGAATTATCGGATGCCGATCCGATGACGATCCGATCGAATCCAAACCTATTTCATATCCGAAACACGCTAACTTATGATTTTCCAACACTTAGACTCTAAATCGGTGAATCGGAGCGTAAATTGGTCTAATATCCTATTAGAACCCGCTCGCAAGTCCGAAATATGGAATAATTCCAACTTCGAATTATCGGATGCCGATCCGATGCCGATCCGATCGAATCCAAACCTATTTCATATCCGAAACACGCTAAGTTATGATTTTCCAACACTTAGACTCTAAATCGGTGAATCGGAGCGTAAATTGGTCAAATATCCAATTATAACTCGCTCGTAAGTCCAAAATACAGAATAATTCCAACTTCGAATTATCGGATGCCGATCCGATGACGATCCGATCGAATCCAAACCTATTTCATATCCGAAACACGCTAAGTTATGATTTTCTAACACTTAGACTCTAAATCGGTGAATCGGATCGTAAATTGGTCAAATATCCAATTAGAACCCGCTCGGAAGTCCGAAATACGGAATAATTCCAAGTTCGAATTATCGGATGCCGATCCGATGATGATCGAATCGAATCCAAACCAATTTCATATCCGAAACACGCTAACTTATGATTTTCCAACACTTAGACTCTAAATCGGTGAATCGGAGCGTAAATTGGTCAAATATCCAATTAGAATCCGCTCGCAAGTCCGAAATATGGAATAATTCCAACTTCAAATTATCGGATGCCGATCCGATGACGATCCGATCGAATCCAAACCTATTTCATATCCGAAACACGCTAAGTTATGATTTTCCAACACTTAGACTCTAAATCGGTGAATCGGAGCGTAAATTGGTCAAATATCCAATTATAACTCGCTTGCAAGTCCGAAATACGGAATAATTCCAACTTCAAATTATCGGATTCCGATCCGATGACGATCGGATCGAATCCAAACCTATTTCATATCCGAAACACGCTAACTTATGATTTTCCAACACTTAGACTCTAAATTTGTGAATCGGAGCGTAAATTGGTCAAATATCCAATTAGAACCCGCTCACAAGTCCGAAATACGGAATAATTCCTACTACAAATTATCGGATGCTGATCCGATGAAGATCCGATCGAATCCAAACCTATTTCATATCCAAAACACGCTAACTTATGATTTTCCAACATTAAGACTCTAAATCGGTGAATCGGAGCGTAAATTGGTCAAATATCCAATTAGAACTCGCTCGCAAGTCCAAAATACAGAATAATTCCAACTTCGAATTATCGGATACCGATCCGATGACGATCCGATCGAATCCAAACCTATTTCATATCCGAAACACGCTAACTTATGATTTTCCAACACTTAGACTCTAAATCGGTGAATCGGAGCGTAAATTGGTCAAATATCCAATTAGAACCCGCTCGCAAGTCCGAATACGGAATAATTCCAACTTCGAATTATCGGATGCCGATCCGATGACGATCCGATCGAATCCAAACCTATTTCATATCCGAAATACGCTAAGTTATGATTTTCCAACACTTAGACTCTAAATCGGTGAATCAGAGCGTAAATTGGTCAAATATCCAATTAGAACTCGCTCGTAAGTCCGAAATACGGAATAAATACAACTTCGAATTATCGGATGCCGATCCGATGACGATCCGATCGAATCCAAACCTATTTCATATCCGAAACACGCTAAGTTATGATTTTCCAATACTTAGACTCTAAATCGGTGAATCGGATCGTAAATTGGTCAAATATCCAATTAGAACCCGCTCGCAAGTCCGAAATACGGAATAATTCTAAGTTCGAATTATCGGATGCCGATCCGATGATGATCGGATTGAATCCAAACCTATTTCATATCCGAAACACGCTAACTTATGATTTTTCAACACTTAGACTCTAAATCGGTGAATCGGAGCGTAAATTGGTCAAATATCTAATTAGAACCCGCTCGTAAGTCCGAAATACAGAATAATTCCAACTTTGAATTATCGGATGCCGATCCGATGACGATCTGATCGAATCCAAACCTATTTTATATCCGAAACACGCTAAGTTATGATTTTCCAACACTTAGACTCTAAATCGGTGAATCGGAGCGTAAATTGGTCAAATATCCAATTAGAATTCGCTCGCAAGTCCGAAATACGGAATAATTCCAACTTCGAATTATCAGATGCCGATCCGTTGACGATCCGATCGAATCCAAACATATTTCATATCTGAAACATGCTAAGTTATGATTTTCCAACACTTAGACTCTAAATCGGTGAATCGGATCGTAAGTTGGTCAAATATCCAATTAGAACCCGCTCGCAAGTCCGAAATACGGAATAATTCCAAGTTCGAATTATCGGATGCCGATCCGATGACGATCCGATCGAATCCAAACCTATTTCATATCCGAAACACGCTAACTTATGATTTTCCAACACTTAGACTCTAAATCGGTGAATCGGAGCGTAAATTGGTCAAATATCCAATTAGAACCCGCTCGCAAGTCCGAAATATGGAATAATTCCAACTTCGAATTATCGGATGCCGATCCGATGACGATCCGATCGAATCCAAACCTATTTCATATCCGAAACACGCTAAGTTATGATTTTCCAATACTTAGACTCTAAATCGGTGAATCGGAGCGTAAATTGGTCAAATATCCAATTATAACTCGCTCGCAAGTCCGAAATACGGAATAATTCCAACTTTGAATTATCGGATGCCGATCCGATGACGATCCGATCGAATCCAAACCTATTTCATATCCGAAACACGCTAAGTTATGATTTTCCAACACTTAGACTCTAAATCGGTGAATCGGATCGTAAATTGGTCAAATATCCAATTAGAACCCGCTCGTAAGTCCGAAATACGGAATAATTCTAAGTTCGAATTATCGGATGCCGATCCGATGTCGATTGGATCGAATCCAAACCTATTTCATATCCGAAACACGCTAACTTATGATTTTCCAACACTTAGACTCTAAATCGGTGAATCGGAGCGTAAATTGGTCAAATATCCAATTAGAACCCGCTCGCAAGTCCGAAATATGGAATAATTCCAACTTCGAATTATCGCATGCCGATCCGATGATGATCCGATCGAATCCAAACCTATTTCATATCCGAAACACGCTAACTTATTATTTTCCAACACTTAAACTCTAAATCGGTGAATCGGAGCGTAAATTGGTCAAATATCCAATTAGAACTCGCTCGCAAGTCCGAAATACGGAATAATTCCAACTTCGAATTATCGGATGCCGATCCGATGACGATCCGATCGAATCCAAAACTATTTCATATCCGAAACACGCTAAGTTATGATTTTCCAACACTTAGACTCTAAATCGGTGAATCGGAGCGTAGATTGGTCAAATATCCAATTTTAACTCGCTCGCAAGTCCGAGATACGGAATAATTCCAACTTCAAATTATCAAATTCCGATCCGATGACGATCGGATCAAATCCAAACCTATTTCATATCCGAAACACGCAAACTTATGATTTTCCAACACTTAGACTCTAAATCGGTGAATCGGAGCGTAAATTGGTCAAATATCCAATTAGAATCCGCTCGCAAGTCCGAAATACGGAATAATTCCAACTTCGAATTATCGGATGCCGATCCGATGACGATCCGATCGAATCCAAACCTATTTCATATCCGTAACACGCTAACTTATGATTTTCCAACACTTAGACTCTAAATCGGTGAATCGGAGCGTAAATTGGTCAAATATCCAATTAGAACCCGCTCGCAAGTCCGAAATACAGAATAATTCCAACTTCAAATTATCGGATACCGATCCGATGACGATCGGATCGAATCCAAACCTATTTCGTATCCGAAACACGCTAACTTATGATTTTCCAACACTTAGACTCTGAATCGGTGAATCGAAGCGTAAATTGGTCAAATATCCAATTAGAACTCGCTCGCAAGTCCGAAATACGGAATAATTCCAACTTCGAATTATCGGATTCCGATCCGATGACGATCCGATCGAATCCAAACCTATTTCATATCCGAAACACGCTAAGTTATGATTTTCCAACACTTAGACTCTAAATCGGTGAATCGGATCGTAAATTGGTCAAATATCTAATTAGAACCCGCTCGCAAGTCCGAAATACGGAATAATTCCAAGTTCGAATTATCGGATGCCGATCCGATAACGATCGGATCGAATCCAAACCTATTTCATATCCGAAACACGCTAACTTATGATTTTCCAACACTTAGACTCTAAATCGGTGAATCCGAGCGTAAATTGGTCAAATATCCAATTAGAACCCGCTCGCAAGTCCGAAATACGGAATAATTCCAACTTCGAATTATCGGATGCCGATCCGATCGAATCCAAACCTATTTCAAAACCGAAACACGCTAACTTATTATTTTTTAATACTTAGACTCAGTTATGGATATAAACCATTTTTTTAACAAATACATGTTAATTGCAGGAGCAGGGCGGCGTCAGGGGATCGATGAGAGCACCAGCGTTGGTGGCGGGTGGGGGTGGTTGAGATAGGGCATGTATCATCTCTCAGTTTTGGATTGTGTAAATATTATTTTGTAATATGTGATTATTTTTTATTCTTGTCTATAATTGTCGGGTACTGTGGTAATATTTGATAATTTGCTGTAATTTTTTATCAATTTAGGTAGTATTTTATAATTTGCGGTAATATTTTATAAATTGTTGTAATATTTGATAAATTGTGGTAATATATTGTGGTATTGTTGTAAATCACAGGAATTAATTAAAATTATTTAGGTAAATTTATTTTAAAAAAAACATACTTATTACCGACGGAAATTAATTATTCCGTCGGTAATAATCTTTTCATTTTTTGTAAATTATAAATAATTTACCGACGGTATATAATATCTGTCGGTAATATATATATTATTACCGACGGTACATATATATGCGTCGGTAATATATATAGTATTACGGACAGTATATACTATAAACGTCGGTAAAATGCTTATATATTACCGACGGATTATTAAGGTTCGTCGGCAATAATATATTATATTAATTTTTAATTGATTAAATATGACCGACGACTTTAATATTACCGTCGGTATTAATTATTATTACCGACGGTAATATTTGGTCCGTTGTATTGTTTTTCCCGACACCTTCATTCCCGACAGCCAGCGACGGAAATATCTTCCGTCGCTATAAATTATTACCGACGGAATGTTAATATTACCGACGGATAGTTTCCGTCGGTAATAACTGTTTTTTTTGTAGTGGCATCCAATAATTTGTACTTGGAATTATTCCGTATTTCAGACTTGCGAGCGAGTTCTAATTGGATATTTGAACAATTTACGGTCCGATTCATCGATTTAGAGTCTAAGTGTTGGAAAATCATAAGTTAGCGTGTTTCAGATTTGAAATATGTTTGGATTCGATTGTATCGTCATCGGATCGGCATTCGATAATTCATACTTGGAATTATTCCGTATTTCAGACTTGCGAGCGAGTTCTAATTGGATATTTGAATAATTTACGCTCTGATTCACCGATTTAGAGTCTAAGTGTTGGAAAATCATAAGTTAGCATGTTTCAAATATGAAATAGGTTTGGATTCGATCGTATCGTCATCGGATCGGCATCCAATAATTCGAACTTGGAATTATTTCGTATTTCGGACTTGCGAGCGAGTTCTAATTGGATATTTGAATAATTTACGCTCCGATTCACCGATTTAGAGTCTAAGTGTTGGAAAATCATAAGTTAGTGTGTTTCGGATTTGAAATAGGTTTGGATTCGATCGTATCGCCATCGGATCGACATCCGATAATTCGTACTTGGAATTATTCCGTATTTCGGACTTGCGAGCGATTTCTTATTGGATTTTTGAATAATTTACAATCCGATTGACCGATTTAGAGTCTAAGTGTTAGAAAATCTTAAGTTAGCGTGTTTCGGATTTGAAATAGATTTGGATTCGATCGGATCGGCATCCGATAATTCGAACTTGGAATTATTCCGTATTTCGGACTTGCGAGCGAGTTCTAATTGGATAAGTTAGTGTGTTTCGGATTCGAAATAGGTTTGGATTCGATCGTATCGTCATCGGATCGGCATCCGATAATTCGTACTTGGAATTATTCCGTATTTCGGACTTGTGAGCGAGTTCTTATTGGATTTTTGAATAATTTATGATCCAATTGACCGATTTAGAGTCTAAGTGTTGGAAAATCATAAGTTAGCATGTTCGGATTTGAAATAGGTTTGGATTCGATTAGATCGGCATCGGATCGGCATCCGATAATTCGAACTTGAAATTATTCTATATTTCGGACTTGCGAGCGAGTTCTAATTGGATAAATTAGCGTGTTTCGGATTTAAAATAGGTTTGGATTCGATCATATCGTCATCGGATCGGCATCCGATAATTCGTATTTTGAATTATTTTGTATTTTGGCCTTGCGAGCGAGTTCTAATTGGATATTTAAATAATTTACGCTCCGATTCACCGATTTAGAGTCTAAGTGTTGGAAATCATAAGTTAGCGTGTTTCCGATTTAAAATAGGTTTGGATTCGATCGTATCGTCATCGGATCGGCATCCGATAATTCGTACTTGGAATTATTCCGTATTTCGGACTTGCGAGCGAGTTCTAATTGGATATTTGAATAATTTATGCTCCGATTCACCGATTTAGAGTCTAAGTGTTGGAAAATCATAAGTTAGCGTGTTTCGGATTTGAAATAGGTTTGGATTCGATCGTATCGTCATCGAATCGGTATCCGATAATTCAAACTTGGAATTATTCCGTATTTCGGACTTGCGACCGAGTTCTAATTGGATATTTGAATAATTTATGATCCGATTGACCGATTTAGAGTCTAAGTGTTGGAAAATCATAAGTTAGCGTGTTTCGAATTTGAAATAGATTAGGATTCGATCGTATCGTTATCGGATTGGCATCCGATAATTCGTACTTGGAATTATTCCGTATTTCGAACTTGCGAGCAAGTTATAATTGGATATTTGAATAATTTACGATCCGATTGACCGATTTAGAGTCTAAGTGTTGGAAAATCTTAAGTTAGCATGTTTCGGATTTGAAATAGGTTTGGATTCGATCGTATCGTCATCGGATCGGCATCCGATAATTCGTACTTAGAATTATTCCGTATTTCGGACTTGCGAGTGAGTTCTTATTGGATATTTGAACAATTTACGATCCGATTGACCTATTTAGAGTCTAAGTGTTGGAAAATCATAAGTTAGCATGTTTCGGATTTGAAATAGGTTTGGATTCGATCGGATCGACATCCGATAACGTTTTTCTGTTTTGAAAATCATAAGTTAGTATGTTAGCGTGATAATATGATCTAAACTCAAATTAGTAAGATTCATATTTTTTACTAATATTATAAAGATTAGTAAGTACCTGATCATGAGCATGAGTCACCGCTAGACCGGCTTATGAAGTCATTAAGCCTCTGCTCCAGTGCCCTGCGAGCTTCTCTTTCCTCATCGAGGACCTGCCTCTGATCTCGTTCGAGGGCCTACCTCTGCTCTCGCTCCGCCTCAAGCCTCTGCTCGAGGGTCTGCCTCTGCTCGCGCTCCACGTCTAACGTAGACTGCAACTGAGTGATAGCACCGGTCTGGGTGTCCCATGCCCTCGAGCGCATACCCTCTCGTCCAAAGTAGGAGGAGGGCGTGACTCCAAGGCCCGTACAGAGGACACGGCCGTGCGTGGCAGGTCTGAGCACAGTATCCATCGTTGAGTCAATAGATACTGAGCTGGAGGAGGAGCCGGCCTCGCCCGACGGGGTCACCAGAAGTCGCATTCTCCCGGGTATGGAACACAAAACCGAAACTTCTACAGGCCATCCACATCCCTAATGGATGGGAAAAATCTTTATATTTCCACTGGGAAGAGTATTTTGGGGATAAAAATTAAGCCTAATGGTTAAAACTTTAAGGAGAAGGGTCAACATGCCGACGGAGCATAGTTATAGTTGAAGGGGTCAACTCATGGGCGGATCTAATAGTTGGCTCAGCCGGGTTATAGCCCGGCCGAGTTTTGAGAAAAATTATCCCATATTATTAAGTACATGTCGCAGTCCGCTTCAACCAAGACCTCAGCCCGCCTAAACCCAGCGAGTCCCTTGGCCCCTCGCAACACGTACGTGAATCGCTATCGCCTCTGAATCCTCACGAAACCTGAATCGCTGCCAAAAACACTTGTGAATCGCTGCCAATTTCACTTTTTCAAACCATGGCCAAATGACAAAACTACCTATGATTCTATTCGCATCGGTATTTTACAGATTTTTGCTACAATGATTCACTCTTGCAAAGAGTAACAATCTTTGCAAATTGTGACTCTTTGCTATAGTGATTTCATTGTTGCTATTTTTTCTAAAGAGTTGTTTATCTAAAAAAATTTATAATTTGCTATAGTGATTTCACTTTAGCAAGGAGTAACAATCTGCAACGAAGAGTAACAATCTGCAAATTGTCACAGTGGTTTGTGTCAAAACAAAAAAAATCGGATACTTGAAATAAAGGACAAATTGTAAAAACCTCCCCCGAACTATACACCTCATTTCAATGGGGCAAAATGTAGTATCGTCGATGTTCGTTTAAATATTTTTGAGCTAAAATTCAGGGGGACAAAGTATAATTAATTCGTTTTTATATTAATATAATTTCTAGTATCGTCGTCGATGTGTGTTTAAAAAATTTTGCTTAGTATTTCATTGTAAAAAAAAAACTAGTCAAAAAATGACATTTTTTTTGCAAATCAAGCCTTACAAACAATACCAATTGCATATTAACTAGGGGAGAGAGGGAGGAGGAGCTCACCGGGGGGAGGAGGAGGAGGATCTCACCGGAGCCCACGAGGAGGAGGAGGAGGAGGAGCTCGCCGCCGGTCGATCGGTGGCGCAAGAGTGGGGAGGGGTGGCCGGCCGGAGGGACGCGAGGGAGGCCGGGGAGGGGGGGAGGACGGGGAGGGGGGGAGGAAGGCCAGGGATGGGGCAGATTTAGAGAGAGAGAGAGAGAGGGGCGGGGCGAGGAGAGGCTTTAGATCGAAACAGAACAGAAGGGGATCGCTGAAACTAATTTATCGCAGGGTTTTTACCGACGGTAATTTTTACTTCCGTCGGTAAAAATAACCTTTTTACCAACGACACAATAATATCCGTCGGTAAAAAGCCACGACGAAACTCAGGGTTTCATTTTTTCCAGAGACCCGGTTTTTACCCTGAGTTTCGTCGTGACATTTTACCGACGGACATTATTTGTCCGTCGGTATAATGGCTTTATACCGACGAAAAAATAATGTTTGTCGGTAAAACGCCACGACGAAACTCAGGATTTTATTTTTTCCAGAGACCCGGTTTTTACCCTGAGTTTCGTTGTGACGTTTTACCGACGGACATTATTTGTCCGTCGGTATAAAGCCATTATACCGACGGACATTATATCTCCGTCGGTAAAAAGCGACGACGAAACTTAGGGTTTCATTTTTCCAGAGATCCGGTAAAAACCCTGAGATTTGTCGCTACGTTTTACCGACGGACATATAATTTTCGTCGGTATAAAGTAACGTCGTGACTTTATACCGACAGACATTATTTTTCTGTCGGTATAAAGTCATTTTACCGACGAAAATATATGTTTCGTCGGTAGAAAATGTTTTACCGACGGATTATATATAACCGTCGGTAATAAATATGCAAAAAAAATTTAAAAAATCGAAGTTATAATACCGACGAAAATTATTGTCGCCGTCGGTAAAAAGTATATTATTACCGACGTAAATAAAAATGTCCGTCGGTAAAGAACCTATTTCTTGTAGTGCCTCTCTCTTTATCACGATCTATATCTCTCCGTCTTTCTTCCTCACGATCTCTTTCTCTCTCATTCTCTATCTATCTTACCCATTTGGGGGGGGGGGGGGGGGGGGGGGGGGGGAGGTTGGCGCCAAAGTCGTTCGTGCCAATTGGCACGTGGGGGATTTACTAGTAGACCCAACAGGCTAGGTATGTCCCAAATAAATAAAAAAACCAATACCCCCAAGTACGTGACTTAAAAGTGAGAGAAGTGTTGAAGTCGGTGAGTTGGCCAAAGATAAAAATAATAAAAAAGTCGCTTAGTATCCATGCATGCATGCACGTGGTCGATAAATCGCACCCTGAAGTCGGCGTGGTATGCATGCATGCGCACCGACATGAAAATCTCATCCCGATGTATATACGCCTATAATGAGACGTAGACGTGCCCTCATCAAATATTTACAATGGCGTCCTCGCACGTGGGAATTGTACGCATGCGTATCACACACACTACAACAGGTCTACAGTGTAATGTTGGAAGAGTGGGCCTGCAGCCCTAGGAACTAGCTTCTGCTTGCTTTTGGCTTTAGTGATACGTACGTAGCTAGATATATGCACTCCCCTTTCTGATAGATCCACATTATATATCAAACCAGAACACTACAAAAGAGACAAAAATATCGATAAGCATTGGAGTTGGAGTGCATCTATCAACTTTCTTGGAGTGTTAACTACTACGTTCAAGCTGAACGGACTCTTGGCCTGGTGGTACTTCCTCTCTCTCATGTTGGAGAGGTTTCTTGTTTGACTCCCGGCTTGAACAGCGTGGATCGAATTTTTCCTTAAGATCGTTGTGTCTTATTTGCGCATGCGAATCCAAACCATCGATGTCATGTTCACGTGATTAAGGAAATAATAAAATAGCAGCTTTTTTTTTTTGAGAACCCCTCTGAGAGGAGGGTGGGTTAGGCAGCCACTGACCAGTTTATTAGAATATCAAAAAGTTAAGTTGTTATGGAAGATAGAAGCCTCAACACCAAACTTCGCTCTCCACGGGATTATCCAAATCTTGAATATCAAAATCACCGATCTGCACAGCTCGTCCACCGCCGTTAACTTGTCATTGAAGATCCGGTTGTTCCTCTCCAACCATATAATCTAGATAATCCTCATTACGAGGATATATATCCCACGACCGCCGCAACTTCTTTGAGATGTTCCTCTTGCGCCGTCAGGTCCATATAGCTTTCAGATTACTCGGATGGGAGGAGATATCGCACTTACTCTCGATGTGGTTCCACACCTGTCTAGTAAATGGGCAGCTCAGCAACAAATTCGAAGCATTCTCCTCTACGGCGTTGCAAAAGATATAAATTGATTTCGTTACTTGTGGCCGTTGACGCCAACAAGTTAGCTTTAGTGAGAATCTTATTCCTTGCCGCTAGAAGGGAGAAAATTTGGATCTTCGCCGGGACTTTCGTCTTCCAAATAACATGCACCTGATGGACGAAAGCACTGCGAAGAAGGAGAAATGAGGTTGTTGTAAAAAAATCTCACCGAAAAAAGTCCTGACACTTTCCATCTCCATAAAATAGAATAGCTGATATTGACCATCGATGTCATGTTCACGGTATGCCCTTCCACCCTGTCCTCTGGTCGCCTAGCTAGTCCAGCAAAAAAAAAAAAAAATTAAACTACTAAGCACTGTCTCTCGAGCGTCTGGGTTTATAAAGATGATTATGTTACCAGAAAGTAATTATTTTTTGGAAAGTTACAAAAACCTCCCCTGAGCTATTCACCTCATTTCATACTAATTCCTTAACTTTTTTATAAACAATTTGATCCTTGATGTATGCTTCGCCCGCATGTACCCCTTACTACACAATTTATTTTGAAATTATCCTTATTTGAGTAAGCATAAGTTAAATATTTTACGAATGACTTAAAATTGTTCAAAAAAGGTTAAGAGGTTCCAATCTGACATGAGGTGCATATATATAGTTCAGGGGAGCCTTTTATAATTTACCGATTAGTTTTTTGACAGTGGGAGCAGGCTTTATATAATATTTAGAAATAGAAGGGGGAGGCCATGTGTTTTACCATCTTTGATTCCTTCCTTGACCGTCAAACTCTCAGCAAGGTGTGCAACCATCGAGGTAAAAACGATCTTATACTCTCTCTCTCTATCTCTCTCTACGACCTTATTCTCTCTCTATATCATAGAGTTGAATTCAACAAGGATATTATCTTCAATATATTGCTCTTGTAAAGGGTTTTGAGAATGAAGAGAACTCAGAGGAGCCGGAAGACAAGGGTTCGTGTCCTCATACGAGGGTGCACCCGGTGAACTCCCATCTGTTTCTTTTACACCCTGTTTTTACTTATATTTTTTTATTGCTACCTTTTGTTGGGAAAGGCAAGGTTTTGAGGAGTGAAAGGAGGCACAAGGTGAGGAGACGGGGGCCGATTGGTGCGGGGGAATTAGAGTTTGGTGAGTTGGACTGAGGGGCAATACTAACATTAAAGGAGAGAGAGAGAGAGAGAGAGAGAGAGAGAGAGAGAGAGAGAGAGAGAGAGAGAGAGAGAGAGAGAGAGAGAGGATACTGACAGGAAACGACTAGAGAGAGAGAGGAATACTGACAGTAAACGTTGATGGCTTAACTGGGCTTGAATAAAGGAGTGTGAAGGATCAGTCTGTTGCCGCGTCCTCCATTGCGGCCTTTTGTCAGAGAGCAACTTCTACGAGTGTCCTTCTAGGGTTTAGAGGGAACAAGGAATCAACGCTATGGATAAAAAAAAAATAATCAGTGTTAGGTCCAAGAAAACAAAACATGTACACTCTTTAGTCCCATTTTAAGTTCCTATTTACAATAAGTTCATCGTTATGATTATTTTATAAAACCTGGTCCTCTATCTATAGTTTTGATTGCAAATATGATTCGATCTTAACTATTTTGGATAACGTGTTTTCTTAAAATATCATAAATACCAATGGTATCCTTCCACAGTAAATAACGGCAGATGATGCATGTTTTTTTTTTAAGGAGAATAGTGGCATGGGTTGCTACTATGATTTCACTGTAGTTGCTATCAGAATTTCACTATAGTTACTACAGTGAAATCACGTAGTGTAGTTGCTATAGTAAAATGACTGTAGCAACCCGTGACTTCACCGTGGATGCTAAAAGGATATTTTTACGATAAAATCACTGTAGCAAAGTACTTAATTTTATACAAAGAATACTTAGTTGAATTGTGTATGATTTTATATATTTGAGTACCATACACAGGTTGCTATAGTGATTTTATTATAGCTGCTATAGTGAAATTTATTGTGCCGGCTAAAAAGGTGTCATTGAATTGAATCATTGTCGCAAAGTACTTAATTTTATTCAAATAATACTTTGTTTAATTGAGTATTATTGCGACTAAAATTGAGTACTATAATGATTTCACTATAGCAAAGTGTTTTTAGCAGCCATGAAAAAATCACTATAGCAGCTATAGTGATTTCACTGTACGTAGCAAAGATACTCAATTATATGCCAATAATACTCAATTGAATGAGTATTATCGCTACAAAATTAAATATTATCGCTAAAGTGATTTCACTGTAGTAATGTATTTTTTAGCAAACATGATGGAATCACTATAGCACTACAGTGGTTTCACTGTAGCTGCTACAGTGAAATCGCTATAGTAGCTATAGTGGTCCCATACTAGGTCTCAAAACTATATGTTTCTTAGAAATCAGGTGAAATTATATAGATAATGGCAGTTTGATAAATTCAGTAACTTAACCATGGCTATTTTAGGCTTATATTAATTAAATGAGTCGTCGCAACTGATATGTTGAAATGTGGACCTAGGCTTAGAGGAAAAGGTTGTCGGAACCTATCCTAAAATGAAATCCTTAAAAATGCTTCTTTGCAGTCCACCCCTAAAAAAAAAGGGAGGGGGGGGGGGGTGTAATGTTTAATTGGTCTATCTAAAAGATTATTTTTAGTGATAAAGAAGGATCAAATGAGAATTTAACGTTAGGTCCTTCTGTTGGGCAAATGTCCCTTTCACCTCTATGTGTAGCTATATATGGACTACCCCAGTTGTACATGGAAGCAACGATACCTCATTCACTGTAACAAAAAGGCAAACAATCTACACATATTGTTACTCTTTTGATATAGTGAAATCACTGTAGCAAAAAAAAATATATATATATTGCTGGAATTTTCTTTTGCTACAGTAAAATCAATGAAGCAAAAGAGTAACAATTTGCATAGATTGAGTATCAATATCTTTTGCTATAGTGAAATCACTGAAGAAATATTTTTTGGAGAAATCTTGTCAGTATTTTTTTTTTGCTACAGTGAAATCATTGTAGCAAAAGAGTAACAATCTTTGCAGATTGAGTAATAATCTTTGTAGAGTAAAAATCTGTACAAATTGTTACTCTTTTGCTACAGTGAAATCATTGTATAGTAGCAAATCTATAGATATAGACCTGTAGCATTATGGACAGTGGGGTATACAATTTGGTCATTTAAAAAGGATAAAAGTAACAATTTGCTCTAGCTACATCCTTTTGGGGAGGGACATGGTGCAACATGACCTTATTGGTTGTCCTTCCCCTTCCAGCCTCCAATCTTTTGTCAAGGACTATTCATTAAGTCTCCCAAAATAAAGTCTAGACAAGCAAATGGTTCAAAGTTGAAGATCTTTATTACATCCAAATATTGTTCTAGCCCAATAATTGTACTCAACCTGTTAGTGTGAGAATGATGAGAATCATATAACTAACAAAGATTATGGACACTCGTACAATCGATCACAAACAATTGTTTCTTCATAGTGGGAGCCTGTGTTAAATCCTTCTTGTATATAGTAGAAGAGGATCTTAGCTTTTTTCCTTTTGAACCTTCTGATTGCATCTCCTCTATAGTAGAAGAGGAAGCATGTAATGATCTTTCAATCGATCTACTGAGGAAGTCCACCGGTGAGTCTCACATTGATAAAGGGGCACCTATATCCCGCGTTATATAACACCATGCGAGAAAGACAACACGAGTACCAAAGTCGCAAGCAAGAGAGAGATGAGAGACGAGAGATGGAGATTGAGGAGGGGTGGCTAGGGCTTTTAGCATTGCTAGGGCCGGCCCCTCCTTCTCCCCTTGTCTTTATCTCTTCCTAACTTCTAGGAGTGGGAATAACCGAGTCAAACCCCTAATCTCTATCCCTATAGCTGGCCCCTATAATGGAGGTAATAACCTCCTAAGTACTAGGGGGCCGACCTTGCTAGTCTCCCAAAACATAGGGCCGGCCCCCTAGTGCATATTGATGTTTGGTTTTTCCATAATGCCCTCATACTCCTAGTTGGCCGTCTCACATGTACGAGAGCTTACAAGACACACATAAGTGGGGTACACTTAGTAAACACAAAGGATGCCCCTAGTAAAGTCAATTAGTCAACTCGTAAAATGTTCTGGTGCATTGTACTCATGTGACGATGTCCACTTATGACAAGGGATAACTACGTGTGTCTCTGTATCATTTTTTTAGAGGTTTTTTGTCATAGAGTGGGATGAATAGAGCCACAGTTATTTTTTTAAAAAAAATGCACTGTATTGGGGCTCAATCCGTCTATACCCTGGGTCCCGTGTTGTACACGTGTACAGGTTGCATGTATAACTAGTGCTTGGGGTGGCACATAGATTTTTTTATTTTTTTTTTCCAATTTCAACGGGTATTTTGTTTTGTTTTGCATTGAGGGGGCAAATTGAAAATGTTTTGATAGTTGGAGTGGGTTTCTTGATTTACCCTAAAATTTAACCAAGTAAGCAAGAAAGTTTACTTCAGTTGAGGATTGATTAATACCTTATTGTATGCATCTGCCATCTACTCAGGTCCACCAGCAGAGAGAGAGAATGTTTACCAAAAAGAGAGAGAGGAGAGAGAGAGAGTTAGAGAGAGAAAATGGAAAGTCTGATAGAGAGAGAGAGAACGTTTACCCAAAAAGAGAGAGGGTTAGAGAGAGAGATGGGAAAGTCTGAGAGAGAGAAAGAATGTTTACCCAAAAAGAGAGAGAAAGAGGAGAGAGAGAGAGAGATGGGAAAGTCTGATATTAATGTTTGCAAGTATATAAAAGCCACTATGCTTGCTTAGATTTGAAATGTTACTTCCCTTCTGGGTTATTCTGGCGTTTCCTCTTCTCCCCCAAACCCCAATGCGCTGCCCCCCCCCCCCCCTTCTGCCACTCCAACATCACTGCACCACCCCTTCTCCCCCTCCGCCTCCTCCTCGTCCTACCACTGCGCACTTCTCACTGACGAACTCTCTCTCTCTCTCTCTCTCTAGACTCTCTCTCTATACTCTCTCTCTATCTTCAGCAACTGACCCCACAACCCCCGGCCCGGCTCGATCTCCTCTCTCCATCGACCCCCACTCAGACAGACCCCACACACCCCCACCCCTCTCCCATATCTGAAATAGCCCCACTGCCTGGCCAGCCCACTCATAAAATTATGGCCTCCATCAACAACTGGTTAGGTTTTTCTCTCTCCAACCAGGATCTCCCGCCCTCTCAGCCTCATCAAACCGCCACCGCCGTCTCCCGGCTCATCTCCGGCGACGACGTCTCCGCCGCCGACTACTACGGCCTCCCCGCCCATCCCTCATCGGCTCCTAACATCGGCATCCCAGCCCTAAGGCCGGATGGCCCGTTTGGCATCGCCGAAGCTTTCGGCAGAACCCATCATCAGCCCCAAGGTCTGTAATGGAAAACCAAAGCCACCCACCCATATGGTTATTTCCATTTTATTTCTCATCTCCCGCTTTCTTTCCAATTTATCGTCAGATTGGAGCATGAAGGGTTTGGACTTCGAAGGAAGCTCGTCCGAGCTCTCCGTGCTGGTCGGATCAAACAGCAACCAGGCTAGCATGGATGATGAGGAGCCCAAGCTCGAAGACTTCCTCGGCGGCCACTCGTTCTCCGACCACGACCAGAAGCTCCCGCCGGCGTGCTACGACAACTCCGGCGACTACATGTTCTCCAACTGCTCCCTCCAGCTTCCGGAAGCCGCGGCGATGGGACCGGACGGCGGGAACGGAGGGTTGATCGGCAGCAACAGCAACTCCATCGGGCTTTCGATGATCACGACCTGGTTGCAGAACCAGCACGCCCCGCCTCCGCAGCCGGAGAGCAAGGGCGGGATCGGAGAAGGGGCCAATTGTGGTGGGTCATTGGCGCCGGGGAATGTGGGGCCGTTGAGGAATTCACAGAGCTTGTCGCTCTCGATGAGCACGGGGTCTCAGTCGAGCGCTCCTCTGCCGCTACTGGCGGCGGGGGGAAGTGGCGGCGGGGAGAGCTCGTCGCTGGAGAGCAAGCAGAGCGGCAGTGGGAGTGGCCTTGATGGGCAAACCGGCGCCATAGAAGCAGTGCCAAGGAAATCTATTGATACATTTGGGCAGAGAACCTCGATCTACCGGGGTGTAACAAGGTTCGGCGTTTCTCTCTCTTTCTCAATCATTTCTCGTGCATGCATGCCCTCATATTTACCGGAAAATGTTTGGGTAATTACATACTAATGATCAACTTTGATCACTGATTTTGTTTCTAGACAAACCCTAATGCATTCCGTGATTTTCTTTTTCATGTTCATTTAATTAATTCTTATCATTTCCATTGAGATTTCATTTCCATTCATTTCTTTATTTTTTTGACTAATAAAATTAATCAAGGAAATATGTTTGAGGAAATCTTGTCCGTTGATCTCATTTCCACGCAATTAAGTTTCTGTTCATATCGTTTTCTCTTAATACGTCGGACAATTTCCACGGTTTGAAGAAAAATTGTTTCATTTTCACTCACTTAAGTGGATTGATTTTCACTTAAAAGAACCAAAAATAAATAAAAATTGAAATTTTTATGTGGAAATGAAATGATTTCCGCCCAAAAGAATAGACCCTAAAACGAAAACATCCTTCCTTTGTTCCGAAACTCTTACTCACAGGCATAGATGGACCGGGAGGTATGAAGCCCATCTATGGGACAACAGTTGCAGAAGAGAAGGACAAACTCGCAAGGGCCGGCAAGGTACAAGATATGTGATGTCTACTAGTCTAATCCCTTTTCTTGATATTCTTTTTTATTAATTATTTTTATTAAATTTTCTAGGGTTTAATTTTTTTCTAGGGTTTAATTTGCATTTTGTATTAACTATCTCCATTCTTTTTCTCTCATGTTATTGAAATGGGAATCATTCCAATTGCATGCAGTCTATCTGGGTAAGCTAAACTTGCAGTCCTTTTACCTCCTCCCATGAATTGTGTGAAGAAAAATTAATCATTGGTTTTTTTTTTTTTACGTTGTATTTCTGAACAGGTGGCTATGATAAGGAGGATAAAGCAGCTAGGTCTTATGATTTGGCTGCTCTCAAGTACTGGGGTACTACTACAACTACGAATTTCCCGGTATGTTATTCATCTTTCGCTTCTAATCTTCGGTGAGAGGGGGTGTTAGAGGTTTATTGTTTTTATTAATTTTTTTTTCCGGTGATTAGTGTTTGAGTTTTACTCTTTTAATTAGGTAAGCAACTACGAGAAAGAGTTGGAGGAGATGAAGCATATGACAAGGCAGGAGTATGTTGCATCGCTCCGAAGGTACTACTCGAATTGTTACTGTATTCATACATTCGAGAGTGATGAAGAGGAAGGAATGAAAGCGACCAATTTGACGACATGTACGATTTACTTTGCATGCAGAAAGAGCAGTGGATTTTCTCGGGGTGCATCCATTTATCGGGGAGTAACAAGGTAATCTTTGCCTTAGTACTAGTGCTCAGGGGGATTCTGAAAGCACACGAGAGAATATGGTTTCGTCATATTATTATATTTTTTAGAGATATATAAATTGTATTAAATTTCCAAAGAAAGAAAGATTTACAGATCAAGACTTGGTTCTATAAAAGCGCGCTAACGATAACATGCTCCATTGGACCTACAATCGTTGCCCTAAGAGCATGTCCAACAGCCTCCTATCTAGGAGCTCCTAAAAGGATAGCTTTAGGGAGCTCCTAGTGCCACGTACGATAGAGAGGAGTGGGGATTGAGAGTATCTCCAATGACCTTATACGTACCCTTCTTTACTCGATCGATCACAGCAGTTGACCGTTGGCTAGCGTGTTGGAATCACAATCTATCGCATCAGTCGAGCAGAGGCAAGCCAAGGGCACAACTGCCACAGTCGAAACCATGTGACCCTCTCCGTGTTATCAATGTTGTCACTTTTGACGTCTCTTTGGCACTGGCACAAGCAAGAGGGCCCACAGGTAGAGACACAATGTCCCTCGCCTCATGTGACTAGTGGAGTAGCGATCAACTATACTATAGCAAGACGTCAAGAGAGGCCGGTGGAGGTGTTTTTTCTATTACCATTTGATATTTTGGCTAAGGAGGGGGGCTCAAGGGAGGCCGTTGGAGATGCTCCAAGACTACAAAGAAGAAATCTCTTCATCCTCAGTCTTCACTAAAACAACCACCCATAAGGCTTATGCTTGCTTGAAAGCTCTTCGTATTATATCTCTCAACTTGTGATTGTCTTTATATTGTACTTCTCTTGTAGTACATCAATGCATTTTTTTCTCTCTTTAACTTTATTACAAGAATTATAATTGGCTTATCTGAAAAACCATTTTTGCTAGTTTTAAGTCATTGATTAGTTGATTACGCAAGAGATGATACTCAAATTAATGTTTACGAAAGTAAATATTTTTCTGGGCTTTTCGTTTACCCATGATGAAAATTGAGAAGTAACTTTTCTTATTAGGGAAGAAATCAGCTGAAACCTGTTTTTATATTAATTTTTACAAATGATGTCCATCATAAAAATATCACATTATAGATAAAAAAAGCATTATGGTTGAAGCTAATATATTTACATATTTCCCTCAAAACCAAAAAGAAAATATGATTTTCTAAGCTGAGATATATTTGTGACAGACACCATCAACATGGAAGGTGGCAAGCAAGGATAGGCAGGGTAGCTGGGAACAAGGATCTCTACTTGGGCACATTTAGTAAGTTTCTCTCAACTTATTAAAACCCTTCACTGTAAAATATTTTTTCTTAATTTTTTTTTGTGGAAAACTGTTATTTTATTCTTTGGTAGACATTATTATCCTACAGAATTTTGATCAGTAGGTTGTCATTTTGACTATTGTACTAGAAATAATAACAAAGTTTGGATTCAGCACTGTTTCGGTTGTGGGTCAATTTGGTTCGGTTCGGACAAATTCAGAGAAGGTTCATGAGAAAATGGGGAGAATTCGAGAGTTTTTTCAGTATTACTTAAAATTTTTAAGATTATTTGAAGGTTTTAGGATTTTTGACATGTTTTTGAAGAGTGATTCGCGAATTTTTAAGATTATTTGGAGAACTGACGAATCAGAGGATTAATCGTTGGTTTATTCAATACACTTAATACACAAATATTATATTTAAAGAATTTTTAAAAAATTTAGAGAACTTTGTGACTATGTTAGGTTGTTGCCTAATGCAAGATAACTTCTATTACACTGCATAGGCACCCAGGAAGAAGCAGCAGAGGCTTACGACATTGCCGCGATCAAATTCCGCGGCCTGAACGCCGTTACAAACTTCGACATGAACCGGTACGATGTCAACAGCATCCTCGAGAGCAGCTCGCTGCCGATAGGTGGGTCGGCGAAGCGCCTCAAGGACGTCTCCGAGTCCGATCACACGGAGGGCAGTGTCGACGGACGGAGGACCGGCGATGGCAGCATCCCCCCCCAACTCACCGATGGGATCAGCAGCTCCGGCTCCCACCGCCACCACCAGTGCCACGGCTGGCCCACCGTCGCCTACCAGCAAGCCCAGCCCCTGAGCATGCATTATCCATACGGCCAGCCGAGGGCGTGGTGCAAGCAGGAGCAGGACGACGCTATCGCCGCGCACAGCTTGCAGGAGCATCAGCAGCTCCAATTGGGAGGCAACACCCACAACTTCTTCCAGCCATCCGTGTTCCACAACCTCATGGGGATGGATTCTTCCTCGATCGATCACCGCACCGGGCCGAATTCGGTGATGTATAACGGCAGTAATGGCGGGAGCAGCGGAAGCTATCAAGGGGTGGCCGGTGGGAACGGAGGCGGGTTTTTTATGCCTGTAAGCACAATGGTGGTTGATCCGAACCACGGTAACCAAGTTAGCGGTGTCGGGTACGAGAATATGTCGGCGACCGCCGATCTTTACAGCGGCAGGAGTGTCTATTACCTCTCGCAGCAGCCGCCGGCTGGCGTCGTGCGAGGGAATGGGTATGATCAAGCCGGAGCTTACAACACCTGGATGCAGCCTTCAGCTGAAGCAATTTCACCAAGGAGCAATGATTTGGATGTTGAACATGGGGCTCCCCTCTTCACAGTGTGGAATGATGCAGCTTAGGTTTTGGTGAAGGGGGAGGATATGGTTGGTAGGGTGGTAGAAGAAAGAGATACATAGCTTAGTTCCTGATTTTGATTTTTTTTCTTGTCTGGCTAGCTTCTCTCTCAGGCCAGGGAACTAAGAGGAGTACTGCCTTTCTTTTCTCTTGTTTGTTCACAGAAATCCTCTAGCTGACAGTAGGATTCCACTGAAGTCTGGTCATGGCATGTGATCCTCACTTGCTGTAAATTTTGGGGTGCTTCAGAGTGATGAATCCTTTGGATGTGGCTTTGTAAATTCAAATAATTTTATCAATGCTGCATGAAATGGGACATTATTTCGTCTCCATTCGGCACTTTTTGGAGGGCGTGAAAGAGGCCGGAGGCGAAACCCTAAAGCGATTAGAATTTTCTCATCGAGGGAGCGCGCGGTTGCTTATACCAATTGTTGATCCTCATATTCACAGCGGACTTCGATGGTCGTCGTCTGTTGTTTTCTTTATTGTCGATTTAGATTTTACATATAAATCGTTGTCTCATGCTTGAGGTGTGTTTTCTACTTCCCTATATGGTTTGTCATTCATGAATCTTTGATTGCTTTGTATTTGCAGTTCGTCCTATTTGCGGTGATTGCTTTGTGTTTGCAGTTCGTCCTATTTGCGGTGGTGCCCCTTCTTCCATGGTGTAACACTTTTGCACCTGTTATAGTTTCTTCTTAGATTTCGATCTCAACGATATATCAATCATGTTCTTCAATGGGATGAGATCGAGTGCCCATATTAATCTTAGTTTGAGTTATATCTTTTTAGTGAGACCTTCCAAGATCATTAATTATTTTCTTCGTATTTAAGTAATGTTTAGGGAGGGATATGCTGGAAGTTTATATCTTAAAGTATATATATGCATGTCTCATGCATTGGCTTGGAGAACCAAAGGATGCTTCATGCAACTGCAACCTTTTGGTTTTCAAAGCTTACTCCCATGTGGGTTGAAGTCAACCTCTATTCACCATGGGGCTTTGGTGTTCTTTTAATAGCTATTTGTTTTGAAAGTTAGAAGCATAGACCTATTTGAGATGCTTCACTTGGTGGGAATTTTTTAAAAACTAGCCAAAATTAAAAAAACCTCCCCTGTGCTGTACACCACATTTCATGTTGATCCCTCATTTTTATTTTTGAACAATTTGACTCTTGAAGTATGCTCCGTCTATGTTTAACCCCTTCCGTTAGATTTATTCTGAAATTTTATAAAATATTTAACTTATGTTTACTAAAACAACGATGTTTTTGGAATAAATTTCTATAGAGGGGGGTATATATAAACACAAATAGTTCAAGGGTTAAATTATTTTTTTATAAAGAGGGATTTCTATAAAAATATAAAAAAAATTTATTAAATTTTTGTTGAGGAACCAATATAAAATGAGGTGTATAGTTCAAGGGAGATATTTATAATTTGTCCTAAAAATTAAAAGAAATACTATTCAGCCCGAAGGTTTTTCCAATTCCACTCAGCCCGATTGATGTGGCAGCGTCCGAGTTCTGGTTGAATCTCACAAACACATTTAAATCTCTATCTCCACCACTCGTACGCTGCCATGCCAATCGGGCTGAGTGGAATCAAGAAAACCTTCGGACTGAATAGCATTTCTCAAAAACTAATGCAAAGTATTTATTGTACATAAAAAAAAAAAAATTTCTTGAGACCCTTTCTTCTCATTAACATAATGTCATGCAGGGGACAACATCTCATGTATCTTAAGAGAGGACCCTACAGCTTTACAGATTTATAATATGGCTGACCATCCAATTAAGGAAGCTGTTGACTCTCAGTCCTGCCATGGCAGGATTAGAGAAAGTGGAAGTGGTAAAGAAGGGAGGCACAAAGGTCCCCCACCCCCTCCTTGTTCTTGGATTCTGTCTACAGTAAAAGTACAGTCTACTTCAACATGTGCCCATAGACCACTGAGATATGAAAGCATGCCAGGTGAGCAACAGAATAATGTGTTGGAGGGATCATTCTTGCAAAGCCACAAGTGGTTGACACGTGTCCAGGAAAGGGGGAGGAATGGATTGGTCACTGTAGTCTGCAATACATGTTGTAACAAAGCTGCTCATGTTGGGAAGGGTGCAACTCACCTCTTGTTTGCCATCGAATATAGACACCTATTAGTTGCTGGGGGTATAGCCATACTGGTCCCATTAATTTGTTTACCTATTTATATAGTAGGCTTTGTTTATTTATTTTTAGAGAATAATTAATTGGTTATTTTCAGTTGCATTTAAGCATCTTATAGGGCTCATGTTTTGTGGTTTGTAGCTCATTAGTTATTAGGGTTTGTATGTGATGGACATCTATCGATATAATTGGGGAGCATGTTTTCATCTTGGAAATAAATGTAGAGACAAATCAAAGATAAAGAACGATCGGGATTGTCCCACGCTATCCTGTCGGACTTCTCGGATTGGTTGGGATGGGGTACATCGAACTGCCCGGATTTAATGCGATTCAAATCCAACTCATTTCATTGCATTCATTATTTCGAAGCGAAAAGAATGACATGTAATTTATTAATTGCGAATGGTGAGCATTCAAACCCGGTTGATTTTATGGGGAGAATTGCGAGTGGTTTATTATAAACGGATTTCGTGGCTATTCAAACCCGGTTGATTTTGTGGCACTTATCTTTTTGGGGAGTGGGGGGGGGGAGGGGAAGAACAGGTGATTTATTACAAATGGATTTTGTTGGTGCATTGAACGGTCCAGATTTTGTGTGATTCAAACCCGGGTGATTCCTAGCTACTCGAGTGAGTACCATAGGCAGGGTAGTTTTGACACCGAAGGCAACGATCCAAGTGTCGTGTTCGGGGGAGTGTTACTATCGAAGATGACCGTTTGAGTGCTTACATGCACGAAAATTACTAGTTTGCATATATGCTAGCTTGTAGACTCTTTTCTCATTAGATAATGAATGAATGAAAATTAAGAAGAGTTCTCTTAGAGATTTTTTACGAATAACCGTTACTTTGAGAGGAGAGGCCTTATACTTCGAGCCAGAATCCCCGTTATGTTGTGTTCATGATCATCATCGCCACCATCATCATCTCCGTGCACGAAGAATGTCATAGATCATGTTGTAGAAGATGTTATAGAGAACATATGTTATAGATGTGTGACAGAATCGATGTATATATACACCTTCTGTAATACTGAAGAAGTGAGTGCATCCCATTTGTTACTCGGCTGTTCTATTGCCAGAAGGGTGTAGGATCACTTCGAGGTAAGGTGTGAAATCGCTTCTCACACGAGGACTTTGAAAGGCATGTGAAAATCGCGCATAAGACGGATTTGCAAGGAGATCCGGCCTCCTTAATTGGGATATCCTTGCCATAGGGATTATCTGGGTTCTCTCGCTAGAGAGGAACATGCACATTTTTAATGGTAAGACTTCAGGGGTGGAGGAAATGTGTTGATTGGTGATTTCGATATTAAAGTTATAGATTATTCCATGGGCTGAGAAGTTTAATAACGAAACTAATGCCTTTTGTAATCAGATAGTTTCTTAATTTTAATATAGCTGGTTGGGGGCTGCCTAACCCTCCCTTCTTTTAGAGGGGTTCTCAAAAAAATAAAAAAATTATAGAGAAAATATGCTATTGATAAAAAATAACTCCAAAATTAGTTTTTGCCATAACTAACTTTAGTTCCAAATGCCCAAATTTGGATAATTCTAAAACAAATTAACAATACTTGGCTGCACGCGTCCACTGGTTTGCATCCAATGGCTCCGAAAAAATCTTATATATTTTTTTTGGAAGGTTAAAAATCTTGCCAAAGCGATGCAGTGCTAGGGAGCTAGTGCACATTGTAAATAAGGTTACAAAGTTTACCCTTACATGAAGATAAAATTTACAATAATGCCATGCATTGTAATGTGTTCAGTTCTATTAATTTTGCTAACTACTTGTACAAGATTATTACGAAGGTTCGAGCTAATAGGATAACATGTAACATAGGCGCGCTAGTGTCCCCCTCGCTGTCGGCATTTATTAAGGGCCGTATGATACTACATAGCATCGCAGCGGCTCAGGAGACTATTTTCTATCTACGGGAGACAGATAGAGAAGGGATCCGTTTGAAGATTGACTTTGAGCAGGCTTTTGACCAAATCAGGCAGGATTTCCTCCTGGAGTTGATGCGGGCGAAGGGTTTCTCTGACCGATTGTTACTTTGGGTTCGATACATCATGTCTTCCTCCAAGATCGTTTGTTTTACCAATGGCATTCTAGGAAAGGAGTTCAAGGTGTATAAGGGATTAAAACAAGGCTGCTCCCTCTCACCCTATATTTTTATCCTTGTGGTGGGTGCTTTCGACGCCATGATCAGAAGAGCAAACTCCTTGGGACTAGTGAAAGGTATTGGACGATCGGGTTGGTCTACTTCCAACCTTTATTATGCAGACGACTCCTTACTTTTCTCAAAAGCCTACCCATTCCAGTTGCTGTCCCTGGACACAAGGATCTTGGGTCAGCGTTGGCCCACCTGCTGAATTGTAGAGAGGCTAGTCTACTGATGAAGTACCTTGGCATCTCGGTTAGTGACAGAGCCCTTAGGAGAGAGGATTGGGAGAAACTCATCCAAAAAATTGAGACCAGGCTAGAGGGATGGCAAGGGAAGGTTCTATCCTTGGGAGGGCGGCTGGTGCTAGTTAACGTTGTGCTTTCGACTATTCTTTCCTATTTTCTAGCCTATTTTTACTTCCATTCTTGTGTTATTTAGAGGATTGATCAGATTCGGAGATCCTTCCTCTAGAGAGGCGCAGGGGGCATAGGAGGCTCCTACAATCTTGCGATGGGACCAGGTGTGTCTCCCGAATGAGCTAGAAAGTACGTCCGAGGCTCTTGATCTACAGAGATTTAATATCTCTATGTTGGAAAAATGGTTGTGGTGCCTTTAGAATGAGGATGTTGCAGATCATGGAGGCATATTATTCTTGCTCGATCGGTACTTTAGGAGATTCTCACCTCTTTCCGGTTCTTTTTTTATGGCTCGTCGTACTAGTGCATCTGTCATATTGCTCGTGAGAGTGGAAGAAGGGGGATATTGGTGGCAAGTACAGTTTCTCTTCCCTTTATCGTAGGAGTAACGATAGGAGTTTGTAGACTTGAAGGTGATACTATCGGCTGCGACGTCCTTTAGACACACACCGGATGTGGTGAGGTGGAGATGACACTTTTTTGGAGTTTTCTCGGTGAAATATTTTTACAAGAATCTGCTACTGCCGGTAGAGAAATTCTTACCCTCTAGGGTGATATGGCGATCCAAGCTAGGCCTTGGCCAAGGTCTAAATCTTCTCCCTCCTGGCCACTAGGAATAAGATTTTGATGAAGGTGAACTAGATGAAGTGGAACAATCTGAATATGATAGAGACTTCTTGTATATTTTACCGAATAGACACCCTCCCACCTACTTCTTGGATGCCCTATAGCGAGGAGGATCTGGGACTACTTCGATGATCAATATGGTATTTCCTCTCATCCGCAGAACCTTAAAGCCATTTGGTCTTCTTGGAGGCTAGGGGAGGAAGGTAAAGAAAGAGCACGTACCGGGTCTCGTGGGATATATTGGTGATATGTATCCTCTGGATCCTCTGGCTGGAGAGGAACAGAAGAATCTTCAATGATAAGTCTTTGAATGCCGAGGAGCTCCAAAGGTCAATGGTTTCGACCTTCAAGCTATGGATCATTCCTTAGATTGCTTCTTTGACTTAAGAGGCGAATTACCTTTGTACTCATATTGTATCTATATAACTGGTCGGAGGATGGCTAAGGATGGGTTCTCAAACAAAACTTGTTCGGTATCGTTAGATGCGGTTGGGCGCAACACGGACTACACCGCTGGGCGTAGCCAAGTATCATTTCTTTGTAACTCCGGGATAAGCTAAAATGAATTGCCCATATCCAATTCATGGTATTCCAAATTTAAAATTTGAAATTTGGAGCATGTTGCCAAAAATGCACCCTTTTGGCAAGCTTTATTGTGGATTTCAATATTTCTATTATTTTATAATCTACTATAGCATAATTACAGCAAGTTGCTGCTAAATACCTCATGAAACATGGGTTCGATCCCTCTCCATTTGTTACCCCTCTTACGTAGCATGCCATGATGAATAACGAGTGAGCATGATCGAGTATGTGCTCTCCGACTCCATCCAGTCTTCCTTCCCCCTCCCGTTGTGCAACATCCTCCTGACATTGGTATTGTTTTCTTTTTAGGTCGTTTGGTTGAACTCTCGTGGTAATCTCTCAAGGACCTTCGACTACAAGGGTTCGAATGCAAGGAAAAATACAAGTCGTGGGGTTTCTGACAAAAAGATGTAGAAAGAAAACTTCCGATGGCTTTTTGACGACCCCTTGCAACGCGATGGAGAAAACAAAGAACTGGCAACCTCCAAACAACCTCTGCCAATGGTTCCATGACAATAAAGAACACATATGATTCCAACAATCTCCGATAAAGGAATGGATTTTTCATTGCTCTGCGTGAGATCGTCGGGCGTTTACTTCCTACATTCCTTCATCGGAAGTCGTCTAAAATCCCACCACTTATGTTTTTCTTTGCAACGGAACCTTTGTCGTATTTCGTTGGGAGGTGGTTGAAAGCTTACTTTCTCCATTGTTTCGTCGGAGTGCGTCATTATTTGAAACACAACTATAAGTAAGAGATTACCTTTTGGATTGTATATATTATCAAATAAAAATTTATTTGATATGATATAAGCATTTTTCATGAACATGTGAATGACTCCAAAGATGACGAGAATATCGTAAAAGTAATATTTTCGGGCACTGTACTTAGTTTACCACACAGTTAATGATCATTTAGAAAAAAAAAAAAAAAAAATCCTCCATTACAAATCCTTTTTGTTCTTGGTGTTGGCATGCATATTGCATGTATATACATACATACGCATAATGGTCACGAAGGAAATAACCTCCATGCGGTCCACCCCCGCCGCCCGCTCGCCCCGGGAGTCGCATAAATGCATAAACCTCAAATGTAGGGACAAAATGTTTGTATATATCCCAAAGAAAACGACAAGAACTCGTCGTTCGCCTGGAGCTGTGTCGGACGCTCATCTGACACACAGAAGACAAACCAGAGGGGGACCCACCCTCTCTCTTTTCTCTTTTCTCTATAGGCACCTCCTCGACTTTTGTCTTTCGTGTGTTCCCATCGCTGAAGAAAGAGGACAAAGATGCACCGAACGAGCTGCCAATGCGAGCGCCACCGCTGGCTGTATACCCACCACCCAGCGGCACAATGGCCTCTTTGTGTTTTGGGTTCTTTTTGACTTACACACCCCACTTCTATGTCGAAATTTGAGTTACACCCGCACTTACTAAAAATTAGGACTTTACAGTTTACCCCCTAATTCGTCACTCACTAGTCTCACCGTGAGCGGTCCCACAAACACACATTTTATGTCGAAATATGAGTTATACCTAGAGGTGGCAATCCTTGACCCGATCTGAATCCGACCCGAAGTTAGTGGGTATGGGTTTGATCTAAACGGATTCGGGTCATAAACAGATTGGCCCGACTTACCTGTTTATTAAACGGATCGGGTTTGGATTTGTATTTATAACCCGATTGATCCGACTTGATCCGTTTAACAAATGGGTCGTGTCAACCCGACCCGATCCAACCCGATCAAATCCGACCCAACCCTATCAAACACGAGTGTTTTATATGGGTTCTATTGAGCCAACCTAACTCGACTTATTTATTAAACGGGTCGGGTCAACCCAATTATTAGACGGGTTGGGTTTGGGTTAAAGTTTTTGACCCATTTATTAAACGGGTCAGGGTCGGGTTGGATGCTTTGCCCCTATACCTATATCTCAAACCGAGCTAAATCCGACCCGACCCGAACCGACCCATTGCGACTCCTTTTAACTATCACTTAGGTCAAGTGATGTTGGGATGGCAACGGTGCGGTTTCGGTGCAGTTTTGGGCAAAATCGAAACCGCACAACATCGAATTGCCACACCGCACCGCGACGGTGTACCATATGTAAAACCGAAACCGCATCATGTGGTGCGGTGCACCGCGGTTTAACATTATAATGGTCTAAACGGTGTGATTTTTTACGATTTTGAGCAAAACCGAAACCGCACCGCAACACCGAAACCGCAAACCAAAACCATACCACACTGCGACGGTTTTATATTTTGGCAAACCAAAACCACACCATACGGTGTGGTTTTTCGCAGTTCACAGTTTTAAACCGTACCGTTGCCATCCCTAAGTGACGGAAGAGAAGGTATAGTAAAAATTTTAGAAAGGTGGGGGTGCAACTCAAATTTCGACATAATAGTGGAGGTGTAAGTAAAAAAAAAACCCTTGTGTTTTTCTGTATAAGCTTTGAGTTATGTTCGGATGAATCGGATCACAAAGCAGTGTTGAATCATTTTTCCCTTTTTTTATATCTTTTTGCAGTTAAATGAACCATGCGGGTCTTTTGACTTTTAATGGTAGTAAGTTTGGATCCCCCGATTAATTGGCATTACTCGAGCCCACTTTCATTTCCTGTAAACAATGAAAAAAACTATTCTTTTTTTATTTTGGAAGGTGCCATAGAAAAAACTTTGGTATAACAATGATACTAACTGAGCTGATATCGGGACCAATCACAAATGCTGGTGCTAATCCTAAACTCATCACAGTCGAGCGATGGCAAGAACTATTTACTGCATTAAGCCCTGACCGCACCTTCACCGGACACTATGATTCAATCAAACTGGAGCATTTGTGGTTGTGGGACCACTCGTTTTCTCTATTTTAGACGCTTGATTACGAGAAGAGATGTCGCTCCGGTGTTTGTGATTGGATCATCATCTGGTATCAGGTTATGTCAAAGATTTCATCGCAAACCATCTCTCTCCCTCTCTCTCATCCCCTTCACACACGTGCATCCGCATGTATCTATTGCTACTTAGATATAAAAAAAAAGTAGTAAGTCAGGATTTATTTGGTATTGTTACGAGATAGAGACGGCTAGAGTTTGGAAGAATACCCGACAACTCTCATTAGGCACATAACCAACATATATATAGACAATACATGTGTATACCCGTGGGAAAGCCCCTACGTGCAGCAGTGGGAAAGCCCCTAGGAAACGACAGAAATAATGAAATACACTACATTAACATCCCCCCTTAAACTCACGGTGGGTCAACCACTGAGAGTTTGCGAATAAGAAACCAAAAAAGAGGAGATGGATGAGACATCGTGAATAAGTCAGCAATCTGCTCCGTCGAAGAGACATAAGGCAGAGAGATGGTCCCAGCCTCGTACTGCTCTCTGGAGAAGTAGCAATCTATCACAATGTGCTTGGTCCGCTCATAAAACACCGGATTACTGACAATCTTAATGACACTCTTGTTGTCACAATGAAGAGCGGTGGGTCCCGAGGTATCAACACCAAGATCTCGAAGAAGACGTCGGAGATGAACGATCTCTTTAGTAGTAGTAGCCATGGCACGAAACTCAGCCTCAGTACTGGAGAGAGAAACCACCTTCTGTTTCTTGCTCTTCCAGGAGATAAGAGAGTCACCAAGAAACAGGCAATAACCAGTAGTCGATCGACAAGTAATCGGGTCCCGTGCCCAATCGGCATCAGAGTATGCATGAAGAGTCAAAGAGGAGGAGGACGAGAAGAAGAGTGACCGAGTGATAGTGCCACGAAGGTACCTAAGAGTCCGAAGAAGAGCAGCGTAGTGAACAGAGTAAGGGGCATCCACAAACTGACTGAGAACACTGACTGCATGAGCAATATCCGGTCTGGTGATGTAGAGATAAACTAGCTGACCAACTATCTTACGGTACCTGGTAGGATCTAGTAAGGTAGGTAATGAACTGAGGCGAGTAGGAAGTGACAGTGGCAAAACCAAAACGATCAGGGGAGTAGCCAAAGTGGTCGAGAGGGCGACGAGGAGGACTGTGAGGATCCACATCCGGTAGAGGTAGACTATTCGAGATGGATGGAGTACTAGAGGAGTCACTGACAGATGAAGGCATGGCAGGTAGCGTATCAGATGGATGAGAAACAGGTAGAGGAGACGAGGGATCCAAAGGAGAGGAATGACTCAAGCGTATAGAAGGGACGACTATGGGAGCAGGAGGTAAAACCTTAAGAGCAGGGGCAGGAGGAAGAGCGGGTGAGATAGGAGGAGGAATGGTGGAGAAGGTAGGAGGAACCTCAAGGAAGGTGAGATCTTGAGAGGCAAGAGAGTAGTAAGGAACATGTTCAACAAAAGTAACATATCGAGAGATGCGAAGACGACGAGCCAGGGGGTCATAGCAACGATACCTGTGTGTACCCTTCCGGTGGGCCGCGCAATAAGTGGCAAAGAAGGGGAGGAGTCGGCAGGCCGGGCAACAGCAGCCCCTCCCCCCTCCTTGTTCTCGGTCGGCATGTCATCAGAGGGGAGCAACAGCCCCCCCCCCCCCTTTTTCGTCTCGGTCGACCGGTCATCAGAGGCGGGCAATAGCCCCCCCCCCCCTAGCTCCTTGTTCTCGGTCGGCAGGTCATCAGAGGGGGGCAACAACCCCCCCTCCTTGTTCTCGGTCGGCATGTCATCAGAGGGGAGCAACAGCTCCCCCCCCTTTTGTTGTTCTCGGTCGGCCGGTCATCAGAGGGGGGCAACAGCCCCCCCCCCTCCTTGTTCTCTGTCGGCCGGTCATCAGAGGGAGGGGGGCAACAGCCCCCCCCTCCTTGCCTCGGTCGGCATGTCATCAGACAACAGGGGGGGTCGACCATGCAACAGCCCCCCCTTCTCTTTCTCTCGTTAGGCCGTGCAACGAGCTGAGGCGCGATGTGTCAGTCGAACCCGAAAATCTCGAAGGCTACGCGGTGCTGACTACGCTCCGAGATTTCTGGCCCAATATGACTGGGAGTCGACCGTGCGCCACGTCATCACTACCATGGCGGTTGAGCTCATTGCGGGGACACGTCGACAACCCGTCTTTCGCGGAGCACCGTAACCGTCACCCTACTACTATAAAATGGGACCTACCCCTTCAGCAAGATGAGGAAGAATTCTGGAGGAAACGCTGCCCGTTTCGTCCCGGAATTTGCGGAGCTGCGAAGGTCGGTCGGTCGGTAGCCAGAGACTGTCTGCGGAGGTCAGTCGGTAGCCAGAGACTGTCTGTGGAGGTCGGTCGGTAGTTAGATACTGTCTGCAATGACCGGTAGTCAGATACTGTCTGCAGCGACCGGTAGTCTGAGTGAAACTGCAGAGGTCGGTAGTTTGGGAGACCGATCCTCGGGGTGTGTAATTGGGGTTAAGGTGAGAGATTGTAAACAAAGTAATTGGTTTAGTGCATTCTCGCCCCACCCGTGGTTTTTTTCTCCTTTGACGTTGTGAAGGGGTTTTTCCACGTAACTACCGTCTTCACTCTTCTCTTTGGCTTGTTGGATTGTGCTTGCCACCCGAACCGCCCGGTTCGATTTAGAACCCCCCACAATCTTGGCGCCGTCTGTGGGATAGTCTTCAAGACTTCCTACTAGAGCTTTCGACTGTTGACCCGTGGGCTCTACTGCTACAAGATGATGCCATTCGGGCTGAAGAACGCGGGGGCGACGTACCAAAGGCTGGTGAACAAGATGTTCATCGACCAAATCGGAAGGAACGTGGAGGTCTACGTCGATGACTTGCTTGTGAAGAGCCAAGTGGCGGAGGCGCATATGCGAGACCTGGAGGAAACCTTTATAACCCTGCGGAGGTACAGCATGAAGTTGAACCCGGCCAAGTGCGCCTTCGGCGTGACGTCGGGAAAATTTTTGGGTTACTTGGTCACTCGACGGAGGATCGAGGCCAACCCTGAGCAGATCCGAGCTTTGGAGGAGATGCCGTCTCCCAAGTCACGAAAGGAAGTCCAAAAGCTGACAAGACGGATCAACGCCCTCAACCGCTTCATATCCAAGTCCTCAGACCGGTGTCGGCCCCTGTTCGAAAGGCTGAGTAAGCTTGCACCTTTCGACTGGGACCAACGCTGCGAAGAAGCATTTCAGGAGCTGAAGACGTACCTTGGCCGACCCCCAATATTGACAGCCCCCCAGCCAGGTGCAATGCTGGGGGTGTATCTTTCGGTATCGGAGGCAGCAATCAGCGCTGTACTGATATGCGAATGTGAAGGTGCGGAGAGGCCCGTCTACTACGTCAGTCGTATCATGACGTCAGCGGAAACAAGGTATGCGCGGATCGAGCAAGTGGCCCTAGCACTAGTGTACGTGTCAAGGAGACTTCGCCCATACTTCGTCGCTCACCCCATCGAGGTCATCACCGAGCACCCCCTGAAGGAAGTACTAGATAACTCTACTCGGGCAGGTCGGCTGAGCAAGTGGGCTGCAGAACTGCAAGAATTTGGCCCTCGGTACGTACCTCGGAAAGCAATCAAGGGCCAAGCACTTGCAGACTTCCTCAGTGATTTCCCAGTGGAAGACACTGCACCGGTGCCAGAGACGTTAGAAGACCTGTCGGTAGCTGCCGGTCGACCCGTGGGAGTCGGTGTGGCAGCAGGACAGGAGGATGAAGAAGAAGGCTAGAGATTGTTTGTGGATGGCTCGTCATGCGCGATTGGGAGTGGTGTGGGGGTAGTCCTAGTAACCCCCGACCACACGAAGCTCGAAAAATCAGTGCGGCTACGTACTTTTCTCGACAACGAACAACGAAGCTGAGTACGAGGCGATGCTGACAGGACTGGAGATGGCAACAACATTGGGGGTGACCAGATTACAGGTCTACGACGACTCCCAACTGGTGATCAATCAGATTACCGGTAGATACGAAGCCCGCGACACAAGAATGCAAGCTTACCTGAAGCTAGCCCGGGAGTTGATCGCCAAGTTCGAAGACATAAGCTTCCACCAGTTCCCCAGAGCGGAAAACAAGCAGGCGGATGCCCTTGCTAATCTAGCATCGGTACTCAGAGAAGACAGAGAGAAAAGGGTCTTCATCGAGGTGCAAACTGACCCCCGAACAGTCGACCCCGCAGAAGATAGTTGCCTGACAAGGAGGACACAAGCCATTGAGGCGGTCCATACTATTGCGGCCGGAGATGATTGGGTGACCGACATGAAGAAGTACCTACTTGATGGGATACTACTGGAGGACGTCGATGATGCCCGAAGAACCAAAGCGCACGCTCCAAGATGCACCCTCATCGACGACGAGCTGTACAAGCGCTCGTTTGGTGGACCGTACCTCAAGTGCCTCACGAAAGAACAAGCAGTAGAAATCATGAGGGAGATACATGAAGGAGGATGCGAGAATCATTCCGGAGGAAGAGCCCTAGCGCGGAAGATAAAGCTGCAGGGCTACTACTGGCCCACCATGGAAGCAGATGTGGGAGGGTATGTGAAGAGGTGCCTGCAATGTCAAAAGCATGCTCCCTCCATACACCAACCGACAGAAGAGCTACACCCGATATCCAGCCTTGGCCCTTCCAACAGTGGGGGTTGGATATTTTGGGTCCCTTCCTGACGTCGCCCAATCGAAGGAAGTTTCTCCTCGTCACCACCGACTACTTCACCAAGTGGGTGGAGGCAATTCCGTTGTTGAAGATTGGAGAAGTTCAAGTAGGAAAGTTCCTATGGAGCAGCATCATCTGTCGATTCGGACTACCGCGGGCTTTTGTTGCAGACAACGGGCGACAATTCGATGCGGAGTCAATTAAGAAGTTCTGTGCCAGTAACAACATCAAGTTGTTCTTCTCTACACCGCGGTACCCTCAGAGCAACGGGCAGGCAGAATCGACAAATCACGCCATTCTGGACATACTGAATAAGAAGCTGGAGCAGAAGAAGGGTTTGTGGGAAGAGGCTCTACCCGGAGTTCTATGGGCCTACCAGACGACATCGAAGCGTCCGACGGGAGAGTCCCCGTTCAGCCTTACCTACGGCTCCGAAGCCGTCCTACCAACGAAAACCCTGGTCCCAACACAGCGAACAGTCGTAGCTGCCGACCCAAAGCTGAATGACGAACTCCTGCTCGATGGTCTAGACCTGCTGGAAGAGAAGAGGGAGTGAGTGAGAGCGCGCCTAGCCAATTATCATCAGGCCATCAAGAGGGCATATGACCGCAAGGTTAGAAGGTGGGTATTCAAACAAGAGGACCTGGTCATGCGGAAGATCTTCGACAATACCAAGGAGCTGGGAAGTGGCAAGCTGGGAGCTACCTGGGAAGGACCATACATCATCGATGTCATGGGAAAGAATGAAGCCTACCGCCTGAAGACTCAAGACGGCGATGCACTAGCAAGGCCATGGAATGCCACCAATCTGCATAAGTTCTACCAGGGTAGCTAAATGGGCGAGATGCTTGTAACCGTTTTGTAATTCCGGATCTATTCAATAAAGATGCATTTGCTCAGCGTTCTTGTTCATGCGTGAGAATAATGGTTAACTAAGGCAACCTAAATCAAGTGGTACATAACACTCTGAGCGAGTTCTACCACTTGGCCGATCGGTCGATAGGTCCCTGTGAAGGGCATGACCAGCCGGTGAATACCTGGGAAGATCGGTCGACAAACCCTGTCGGGGTATGACCGGTCAACCAACCTAAACCAAGTGGTACGTAACACTCCAAGGACGAGTTTTACCACTTGGCCGACCGATCGACAGAACCCTGCGAATGGCGAGACCGACCGGTGAACACCTGAGAAAATCGGTCGACAGACCCCGCCGGCGTACGACCGGTCAACCAACCTAAACCAAGTGGTACATAACACTCCGAGCGAGTTCTACCACTTGGCTGACTGGTCGACAGGTCCCTGCGAAGGGCGTGACCGGCCGGTGAACACCTGGGAGGATCGGTCGACAAACCCCTCGGGGGTACGACCGATCGACCAATGCAAGCAAGGTAGGGTATATCACCCCCCACTTATATAAGTGACAGATTTTGGTCGCACGTCATCGACGTGTAGTTATGCATGTCGTCAACGTATAGTTATGCACGTCGTCGACGTGTAGTCAAAACACGAGAGCCAAATTTCAATGACACGTCGTCGACGTGTACTTAATGTGCAAAATCGATAAGAGAAAGACGACAATCATAGCATTCAGATGAATCACGTTAAAGGGTCCCAATACAAACAAGAGTGCTGTTTTATTACATCACAAAGCCAGACAGCAAACGGGAGCGGTCAGTCGTCTGCGCCGGCTTTCCACGGCCCCGGCGGGAGCTTGCTGCGTAGCTTCGCCACCTTCTTACGCCATCCCGCCGCCTGTTCTTCAAGAAGCAACTTGCACTCTATGGAGAAGTCTGCATGATGCTGAGCAAGCACAGCCTTATGCGATGCTTCAGCCTGGTCGATAGTGGACTTCAACACGGTGATTTCAGCTTTATGAGCTGCCTTGGTGGCCTCGGCATCCATTCACTGCCTCCTGATCATTGAGGCCTGGTCCCTGAACTGATCCCACAGCCTGTCAATTTCTGTCTGAGCGGTATCCAATGCTTCTTGAAGCTCGAAAGGGTCAGCAGCGTTCGCCTGCGCGACTTTGAGCTGAGCCTGGACTGCAGCTAACTCTTCAGCATGAACCCGTCGAGCTTCCGCTAACTGAGCACGTGTCTCTCTCAGTTCCTGCCGAGCAGCTCGCAGGGAGGCCTCAAGCTGCGCCATCCTTCGAGCACCCCCCTCGGCGACATGGCCGGCAATCGTAGCTACGCGATCGCTCATCTGACAAAAGTGGAAGAGATGTACCAAAGAGTCAGGAGTGAAAACTACTACTGCAGTCAAGCCTACAACGACTCAAAAACTTACCTCATGAAGGTCGCCGAGCTGGCTCCGCCAGCTGGAACTGTCCACCCCAGTATCCTCCTCCTCCACCTGATGGGAAGAGAGCCCAGGGGAACGACGGTAAGATGTAGCTTCGGTGGCACCAAGGGGAGAACGGGGAGGTGGCCCTGGCGACACCCCTGGAAGCAGAGGAAGAAGGCGAAGCCATGAAGTGCCAGACCTCCGCGTGATCGAAGAGTCTAGCGGTAGGTGCAACAGTTGGTGCAGCAGTAGGGGCAGCAGTAGGTGCAGCAGTAGGGGCGTGGGGTGAAGCTCGCCCACGTGACCCCGCAGAGCTAGACGGCATGGCTTGCTTACCCCGCCCGAGAGAGAGAGAGAGAGAGACAGTAACTGGATAACCTCTCGGATTCTTCTATCTCCAAGTAATGTCTACCTATCGACGACACGTCTTCTGACCAGTCATCAGGGAGGGAACGAAGATCATCGCAAGCAGCTCGTCGCATGGCGGGAGCGGGAGGAGAGCGACCTTCATCATCGTCGCTGGAGGACTCATTTAGAAAGACGCGCCTCTTTGCCTTCCCCGCGGGTGCATCTACGTTGTGCGCAACTGGTTGTCTGCAGTCGTCTGCAGCTACAGTCGACCTAGTGCGGTGCCTGAAGATCACGCAAAGTTTAGATGCGGCTGTGTTTGGGTTGAAGCGTCGGACGGAGCTGATGTACCTGTCAGGGAGCTTCGAAGAGTAAGCAGAGGGCTCTTCTTCCCTACCGGACGCTGCTGGCTGCTTGCCCTTCTTAGGAGTAGTACTATAAGACCTGACGACCGGGAGCTTCGGAAACAGCTACCGCCAGTCGTCGTCGTTACGCATCACCCTCCTAATCAGTTGGTCCAACTCCTCCTCAACAGCCCCAGGGCACTGAAGCTGCCTAGAGGGGTAGAACTCCTCGATGGTCGCGGCGAGATTGGAGACTTGACCGGGAATTTTGAAGCGACCCCTCCAGGGTCCTCCGACCACAATGGGGCAATCCTTCCAAATCCTCACGGAGTCAGATAAGCCTTCGATAGGAGGGCGACTGCCTACGCGTGCCTGCAGGCTGAAGTAGGAAAATACGCTGCCTGGCGTCATCTTGTAGTCCTTGATAAAATACTTCTTCAGAAGATACGCGACGCAGAGCTACTGCCCCGCCAGTTCTTCTATTGCTTCCATGCAGCGGAGGATCCTCCACCCGTTGCCAGCTATCTGGCCTGGAGACACTTTCATGTACTCCAGCAGGCGACCAGAGAAGCTTGCAAGGGGAAGTCTCAGGCCGCAACGTAGCTGCCCGAGGGTGATGATGGTATGGTCGCCGTCGTCAGGGTCCAAAGGACCAGTAGCGAAGGAGAGTGAGATCGTATCCGGAATGCCGTAAGCCGCCCGGACCTCCTCCATCAGTGGAAACTTCTTCGTCACAACGAACCAGGTGAAAGACATCTTCGACGACGGCTCTCGGCTTGTATCCAAGCGAACTTCCTTCCAACATGCGACTCCTCGGCGTGTATCCAAAGGGAGCTACGTGTAGCGAGTTATCAACTCAAACGAACCTTCAGCCACAGAGGAGAAGTCTGAAGCAGAGGAAAGAAATGAACCCTCGGGGTCCTATTTATAGAGAAAGTTGGAGCTGTGGGAGTTGGTTCGGATTTCAAGGAAAATAGGTGGCGAGGTGGCAACGCCTGGTGACGCCATGTGGCGAAAAACCGAGAAAAGCCCAGACAGTTACTTGGAGTCCTTACAGCACCGGAACGAGGTGGGCACGCAAACCGAGACAGACATGCAAACCGAGGCGAGCATACAAACCGAGGCGGTGCTCGCAAAACGAGGCAGGCATACAAATCGAGGCAGGTGTGCAAAGCAAGATAGGCATGCAAACCGAGGCAGGCACGCAAATCAAGGTGGGCGTGCAAGTCGAGGCTGGTGCGCAAGTCGAGGCTGACGCGCGGAGACAGGTTGCATGCAAATCGAGGCAAAGTAATCCTGACCGGGCGGGACTGAAGACCGTCCGATCAGGAGTGTGTACCCTTCCGGTGGGCCGCGCAATAAGTGGCAAAGAAGGGGAGGAGTCGACAGGCCGGGCAACAGCAGCCCCCCCCCTCCTTGTTCTTGGTCGGCATGTCATCAGAGGGGAGCAACATCCCCCCCCCTTTTTTGGTCTCGGTCGGCCGGTCATCAGAGGAGGGCAACAGCCCCCCCCTCCTTGTTCTCAGTCGGCAGGTCATCAGAGGGGGGCAACAGCCCCCCCTCCTTGTTCTCGGTCGGCTTGTCATCAGAGGGGAGCAACAGCCCCCCCCCCCCCTTTTGTTGTTCTCGGTCGGCCGGTCATCAGAGGGGGGCAACAGCCCCTCCCTCCTTGTTCTTGGTCGGCCGGTCATCAGAGGGAGGGGGGCAACAGCCCCCCCTCTTTGCCTCGGTCGGCATGTCATCAGACAGCAGGGGGGGTCGGCCTTGCAACAGCCCCCCCTTCTCTTTCTCTCGTTAGGCCGTGCAACGAGCTGAGGCGCGATGTGGCAGTCGAACCCGGAAATCTCGGAGGCTACGCGGTGCTGACTACGCTCCGAGATTTCCGGCCCAATGTGACTGGGAGTCGATCGTGCGCCACATCATCACTACCGTGGCGGTTGAGCTCATTGCGGGGACACGTCGACAACCCGTCTTTTACGGAGCGCCGTAACCGTCACCCCACTACTATAAAAGGGGACCTACCCCTTCAGCAAGAGAAGGAAGAATTCTGGAGGAAACGCTGCCCGTTTCGTCCCGGAATTTGCGAAGCTGCGGAGGTCGGTCGATCGGTAGCCAGAGACTGTCTGCGGAGGTCGGTCGATAGCCAGAGACTGTCTGCGGAGGTCGGTCGGTAGTCAGATACTGTCTGCAGTGACTGGTAGTCAGATACTATCTGCAGCGACCGGTAGTCTTAGTGAAACTACAGAGGTCGGTAGTTTGGGAGACTGGTCCTCGGGGTGTGTAATTGGGGTTAAGGTGAGAGATTGTAAACGAAGTAATTGGTTTAGTGCATTCTCGCCCCACCCGTGGTTTTTTTCTCCGTCGATGTTGCGAAGGGGTTTTTTCACGTAACTACCGTCTTCACTCTTCTCTTTGGCTTGTTGGATTATGCTTGCCACCCGAACCGCCCGGTTCGATTTAGAACGCCCCACAATACCCCTTGTGCTCAGAACTGTTTTCCAAGAGTACACACTTAGTGGACCTAGCCGATAGTTTCTTACGCTCATAAGAAGGAAGGAGGACAAAACATGTGCACCAAAAAATACGAAGTATGCTGTAATCAGGAGGGGTGCCAAAGAGACGCTCGTGAGGCGAAATACCCGTGGGGACAGAGGAAGGGGTGATGTTAATGAGGTTGATGGAGGTCAAAATGGTCTCAACCCAGAAGGTGCGATGAACGAACGTGGAGATAAGCTGAGCACGAGTTTTCTCAAGAATATGACGATGCTTGTGCTCAGCAACACCGTTCTGCTCATGAGTATGAGGACATGATTGTTGGAAGAGAGTCCCATGGGACTGAAGAATAGAACGCATTGTAGAAGAGAGATATTCACGGGCGTAATCAGACCTAAAAGTTTTAATACGAGCATGAAACCGAGAATGAACCATGGCGGTGAAGGTCTGATAGATGTCGGGAATGTCACAATGCTGACGAAGAAGATACACCCATGTGAAACGCGAATAATCATCAATAAAGTTGACATAATAAAGATAGCCAGCCATAGAAGGAAAAGGTGTAGGACCCCAAATATCTGAGTGCACTAGATCAAACGGACTACAAGACTGCGACAAACTGGTAGAAAAGGGGCTAGCAGAATGCTTAGCCAACTGACATCCCGTGCAAAAAGAAAGACGAGAAAAGGAGCCACAGTCTAAAGCACCTGATCGGAAAAGACTTTTAAGCCAAGGTTCAGACACATGACCTAGCCCCTTGTGCCATAGGTCAGCATTAGAAGAGACAGCACTACAGACAACCGAAGGAGAGGCAAGAGGTAGATGAAGATACTCTAGGTGATATAAGCCACCGACCCTACGAGCAGCACCAATCCTCTGTCCCGAGCGTGGATCCTGCATAACACAAAAGGAGGAAGAAAAAAACACAATCAAACTGGAATCACAAAGGCTGCTGATAGAGATCAAGTTCATGTGAAGCTGAGGAGCATATAGAACAAAAGGTAAAGAGAAAGTCAGAAGTGATGGACCCAATCTGCGAGATGGCTAGAAGAGAACCATCCGCAGTATGGATCGGAGGAATGCGGTGGGTGGGAGAACAATCAGTAAGAATAGAGTGATTAGGAGTCATGTGGTGAGAGGCCCTAGAGTCCATAATCCAAGGTGCAGAGATACCCAAGATGGCAGTGAAGGCAGAGAGACTGGAGGAGCCTGAAGGACCGGGAGTAAGCTGCAGAAGGAGCTGCTCAAGACACATATAGAGACGGTGAAGGTGATCCGTCGTAGTAGCTGTAATAAAAGTAGGGGCAAAAACAGTAATGGTGGCGCTAGCAACGGCAGCAGCAGGGCGACTATAGTGAGGTGGAGCAGCATGCTTCTTCGAGTGGAGAAGCCAACAGGTGTCAATCGTGTGCCTTGTCTTGCCACAGTGGGTGCATCGCCGAGTATCAGGCAGACCGGCGGGACGAGAGCCACCCCGAGAAGGAGGAATTCGCGGGTGGGGGGGGGGGGTAGTAGCAGGTAGAACCCCCTCAAAGCTAGAGGGTACAGGGACCCGTCGGGCAGCCACGGTGCGAAGATCCGTCTCCTTGGCAAGAAGCTCAACGACGACAACATCGAGACGAGGAAGTGGATCTCGATGTATCAGCTGACTTGCAAGAGAAGAAAACTAAGGGCGAAGAGCCATTAAAAATTATTAGAGTTGTCGCCGTTCCCAAAAGAGCTGCAACTCAAGTCAGGAGGCATTGACTCTGGACACTCCAACAGAGGGGGTTCCAAGGCCTGAAGTTCACGCCAATAGCCACGCATAAGGCTATGAAACTACTGAATAGTTTGCTCCCCTTGCTGAGCAGATTGGGCCTGAGATAGGAGCTGATACTCGCGGGCCCCACTTTGCTCTACAAAGCACTTAGTAAGGTGGACCCAGAGCTCTGCAGCAGTAGAGAAGGTGACAAGATCTGCACGAAGAAAGCGATCGACTGAGGCAACTAGAAAAGCGCGAACACATCAATCACGACCTCTCCAAAATTCTAAAGCCACAAAGTCAAAGGTCATTGTAGGAGCAGGAGTAGATCTGTCAAGGTGTCCGTATAAGGCACGACCATCCAGAATGCTTTGGACTGTAGCCGACCACGCAGTCCAGTCCGCGACGGTCACAAGGGGGAAGTCCGTAGAGATTGGAAGAAAATCCCTTGTTTGTTCGATAGGTGTCGCCGAGAACTGAACAGAGGACACTCCGGACGGAGCGGAGGACATCACTATGGGTGGATCAAAAGATGCCATCAGGGATAGGGCTCTGGTGCAGGATAGGATTCTGATACGGGATATGGCACGCGGGATAGGATCAGCACGGGATATGGCTGCGGTGCGGGATAGATCTGGTACGGGATAGAGCTGCGGTGCGGGATAGGTCCAGTACGGGATAGGGCTACGGTGCGAGATAGGACACAGCAGTGGTACGGGATAGATCCAGTACGGGATAGAGTTGTGGTGCAGGATAGATCTGGTATGGGATAGGGCTGCGGTGCGGGATTGATCACCGCGGTGCGAGATAGGTACGGGATATAGCTGTGCGGTGCAGGATAAATACAGGATAGATCACAACGGGGCGGGATAGGTATGGGATATGTCACATCGATGCGGCGGGATCCGGTGCGATAGCGGGATCCGGTGTGGGGGGATCCAGTGCGGCGGGATCCGGTGCGGGATGGGGGCTTTGCTGTGGTGCCGGAAAGAGAGAGGGAGAGAGAGCTGTGGGCCAGGGGTAGGTCGGGCTCCGGTACGGACGGCACGGGCCGGGGGTTTTGCTGTGGTGCCGGAAAGAGAGAGGGAGAGAGAGCTACGGGTCGTTGGTAGGTCGGGCTCCGGAACGGACAGCGCGGGATCAAGGCGGCTCTGATACCATGTTACGAGATAGAGACGACTAGGGTTTGGGAGAATACCCGACACCTCTCATTAGGCACATAGCCAACATATATATAGACAATACATGTGTATACCTGTGGAAAAGCCCCTGCGTGTAGCAGTGGGAAAGCCCCTGGGAAACGACAGAAACGATGAAATACACTACATTAACAGGTATCATTTCTACTTAGAGAAATGCTAACTAGTCATCCTGGACGATTTTACCGATTTCTTTAAACCAAATGATGTAACATCCAATCATATTGTCCCTTTGCCTACTGATCAGAGCTGAATGTGATTCATTGGTCAGGACTGGGTGCAACGGACGACTGTTATCGCGACACGACATTCTATTTAAGGAAACAACTAAAAGCATTCGAGCAAAATAGTAGTTTCCTTTTATTTAAGCACGTGCATGTTTCTGTTCATTAGAACTATTTGTAATGCACGCAGCCTTTTCGGAAGTCTGCCGATGGGTGGTGCGCACCTAGGTGCACTATACTTTTTCAGAAACTTCTGGGAGGGGGGTTAAGGGGTGTGGTGTGCACCTCTATATGGTCAGGGTGATGGGTGCGCACCTCGAGACAGAAAAATTTATGAAAATGTATTGATTCGTCCCGAGGCTTCTGTGGACGTCAACGACGATCCTAGGGCCATTCGCAGTCCTGGAACCACACTTCGCAAGGAAAAACCTTAAAAAACAAGGATCTAAAATACCGAAAGTCCAAAACAAAGATTGAATTAAAAATCGTTTTCATATGGAGATGAACTGTGCGAGATTTTTTAATACGAAAACTTTACAACTCAATTTGAGTTTTACGTGCGAATGTGAGAAAGTATCGAAAGAAACTCAAATGAAATTCGATGCAAACTCCGAACGAGGAAAATACGCACAAACGTAGGGAAAAACGAAAACCACCACCTCAACTCCAATGAAAATGCGCAAGTATGCAATGATATACCTGAGCGATCTCGACACTGCACTAATATAGCTCTGAGCAAACTCTTGCACACTATCTCTTCGACGTCTTCAGGGGTTTGTGTAGAAGCATGCAAATCTCACAAGCTAACACATACCATGGATTTAACTCATACATATTCGAGATATGTTTTGTGTCAAAGTATAAACCACTCGAAGGAGAAACCAATACTATATTTTCAATGTTCAATGGGATTATTGACACTTGGGGGATGAACGGAGGTAGTTACCGGGTAGAGGGTGGAATAGATGGTAGTTACCGAGCGCTTGGCGAAAATCGCTCGACAGGACATGGGTTATGGGAGTGGGGTGATGGGCGTGATGGAATGGTTCCATAGCGGTTGAGGATATATGGTGGTTTGCCGATCGGCGGCGAAGGTGGCTGTCCGTCGTCAGCATGGCTACCGTTGGCAGAGGGAGGATTTGCGGTGGAGTCGACGAGGTTAGGGGATGTCTTAGGACATGGAGACCTCCATGCCGAGGCCAGTTGAGCTTTCATTCCAAGAACCGAGGTAGGAGAAGCTTTGAGATGTAGTTTTGAGATGGGGAGGTACCTCTGGGTCGTGCCCGATGGCTCCACAGCCCTAAGGATTTGATGTCACTGGGCCTAACGGGTGTCTAATTTTCCCGCCAGATTTCAAAATTATAAATAGAGCTCTACTATGAGTAACTCTCGTGGTTCAAAAATGCCGCCACCTCCCCTCCCTCCGTCCCCCATTTCTCCTCTCCTCCACGCCCCCCACCGAATCCCCCGACCATACTCCTCCCTCCGAGCAAAACCCAAGTGGAATTCAAATCACAATCTCATCATCACCAACCCGGTCCTCTCCATCATGGAGTCCTGCGATTCCATGGCCGAACTGAAGCAGATCCAAGCCCACATGACCCGGACCGGTCTCGTTGCCCATCGCTTCCCCGCCAGCCGGGTCTTGGCCTTCTGCGCTCTCTCCGACGCCGGAGACATGAACCATGCCGGTCGAGTCTTCGCCCAAATCCCGGAACCCAATACCTACATGTGGAATGCCATGATCAGGGGATACACCAGATCGAAAGCTCCCATCTTTGGCCTCTCCTTGTTCCACCGAATGGTCTGTGAGAAGGTGGAGATGGATTGCCGGACCTTTGTCTTCTCCCTCAAGGCTTGCGAGCAGCTTCCAAAAGCCCTAGGGGGGGAAGAAATCCATTGTGTGGTCTATAAACTGGGTTTTGATTCAGATCTACTTGTGCAAAATGGTTTGATGCACTTCTATGTGAAACACGGGCTACTGATTTGTGCCAGGCAGTTGTTCGATGGATTGCTTGAAAGAGATGTGGTTTCTTGGACTACGATGATTGATGGGTATGCACAGAAAGGCCCACCCGACGAAGCATTACGGCTCTTTCACCTTATGTTGTCTGGGAGTCTCCGGCCCAACGAAGTCACTATGATCGCTGTGCTTTCCGCTTGCTCTCGAATGGGTATTCGGAGTTTGGGGAAATTCGTTCATGGATACATAGAGAAAAGCCATGTGAATGTCAGCATCAATTTGCTGAATGCTTTGGTGGATATGTATGGGAAATGTGGTTGTGTAGATTCTGCGAGAGAAGTTTTTGACAGCATGGAAACCAAGGATGTTTTTTCGTGGACCGGTATGATGAGCGCTTACGCCAAATGTGGTGATCTGGAACTTGCAAGGCATATGTTTGATAAAATGCCCGTAAGGAACGCGATTACATGGAGTAGCATGATTGCTGCTTATTCTCAAGCAAATCAGCCTAGCGATGCTGTGAAATTATTCAGTGAGATGATTGCGGCATGCGTGAAACCAATTGATGCTACTCTGGTGAGCACGGTCTCAGCGTGTGCTCAGTCTGGTCGCTTGGATCTCGGTAGATGGATCTATGGCCATTTCATAGAGGAAAGGAGAATCGAACTTGGTGTGAATTTGGCGAATGCATTTATAGATATGTACGCCAAATGTGGAGCTATTGATGCATCGGAGAAGTTGTTTTACGAGATGCCCCAAAGGGACATCGTATCTTGGAATTCACTGATTATAGCATATGCAGTCCATGGTTACGGCGAAAAGGCCCTTGCCCTCTTCGAGCAATCGAAGATCGCAGGTGTGGTGCCTGATGATATCACATTTGTTGGTGTCTTGTCTGCATGTGGTCATGGTGGATTGGTTGCCGAGGGTCGCAGGCATTTCAAAGAGATGAAATTGGTGTTTGGTGTCGAACCCAAGACAGCGCACTATGCATGCCAGATAGACCTACTTGGTAGAGTTGGGCTCCTAGAAGATGCCTATGAGTTGGTATCGAGCATGCCGATGGAGCCGGATGAAGCGGGATGGGGTGCCCTTCTTAATGCATGTAGGATGCATGGTAATGTGGAAATAGGCGAGTCTGCGGCGGATAAACTTCTATGTTTGGACCCTGGAGACTGTGGTAGTTATGTGCTCCTATCAAATATGTATGCTGCGAAAAACAAATGGGATGATGTGAAGAAGGTGAGGAGGATAATGAGGGAGAGGGGGGTTAAGAAGACCCCTGGCTGTAGCTCAATCGAGGTGGACGGGAAGTTCCACGAGTTCCTTGCGGCGGACAGGTCACATTTACTGTCGAGCGAAATATATTTGGTTTTGGACAATATTTACCTGCAGTTGAAGTGGAAAGGCTATGTCCCCAATACTTGAACATTGATGAGTTTACATCCAGTATGGTGATGGTGCCTTAACAGTGCATCTAGAAGTGGTGATGAGCTCCTTACCTCTCACTGCATCAGGAATGGCACCCTGTTCACATGATGGATATCCTCACCTCACAGCTTCAAGGGGGATCCAGTTTTATGTTCTTACAATTGAAGATAGACCGGTAAAGATAGCGCAATGCGTGAAGTGCAACCGTGATTTGTATTGAGTGAATTATGATTTCCAAGAGAGAAATATGATCATCACCTTGGTGTTCAGTTGCGGAGGACGGCAAAGATTGGTAGGATGGCTATAAAATCATCTAAGATGGGAAATCTTCTTGTTGAAGGTGTCTTACAAGTTGCCATTTCGTGCATTCGACGGAGAAAAGAAAAATGGTGCTTGAAGCTTTGGACGGTTGTGCGGTACTGCCGCCATATCCTTGGAGATCTTGTTTCATGGATGGCGCATCTGATAAGGATGACAACAAGTTGTTGTACCTGCAAAGTTGATATATGTCAGTTGTGATAAATGGTGATCATGCGTGATGATTGTGATCCCATTACTTGATTGATATGTGTCAGTTGTATATGATAAACATACCTACTATCAAGGGTCTATTGTAGCCACTTAGTGCTATATATATATATATATAGCACTAAGTCATCTGAATGACTTAGTGCTATATATATATAGTCGCCAGATGCCATACAGTCATCTGAACGATTACCTCTTCCATACTATTATCTTCTTCTTGTGTTTACAGTCTTTATGGTTTCAGATCCGGCATGAGAGTTCTTGGATCACCCTTCATCTCTCATCACCACCAAGTCTACTCCCACTACCAATTCTTCCTTGTCCATGACAATCTCCACTTCGCTTATCTTCCAACTTATTTGTAACCTTGCTTCTCTCATCACAATAAAACTTATGATCAACATGGACAACACGTCCAACTATCTTTTATGGCGCGCACAAGTCACCACCATGCTTCGGGCATATTAGGTAGACTATCTTCTCACCCAACCTCCGCCCCTGGCTACTCTTGCTGACGCTCAAGGCCACACTTCTTCGAATTCTGCTTACTTGAATGGACCCATTCTGATCAACAATTGCTCGCAGCCCTGCTTGTTACTCTCTCTTCCCCTGTCCTCCAAACCGTGGTTTCCTTCTCTCACGTGAGTGTTGTTTGGGATGCCCTAGAGAGGCGGTTTCTCTTCTCGAACCGCTCCAATATTATGCAACTCAAATCTTAAATCCAACAAATTAAGAAATGATCTGCCACCATCTCTGACTATTTTCAAAACCTCAAACTTATTGCTTATCTTAAATTTTAAATCTTGTCGCTGTTGGATCTTGCTTATCTGATGAAAATCTTATTTCTCATGCCTTGAACGGTCTGCCTACTACCTACAATGCATTAAGAACTGTCATTCGCACACGTCTCGGGTCCCTGACGATGGATGAATTTTTCTCTCTCCTAATGATTGAGGAGATGAATATGGATCTGCAACCCACTACTCTAGATCTGATACCTGTTGTTGCTGCCCTTACCATCACTTGTGGTGACCGTAGTTGGCATAGTGGCCTCGGCGGCCGTGGAGGCCGTGACTTCTATCGCGGTTGTAGCAGTATTTGTGGGTGCAAAATTTGGCCAACACCTGACAGTGGGACCCACAGCCCTGCCTAGGGACCACTAAGATGGTAGTGGGACTCGCAACCCTGCTTGGGGCCCACGAAGATGGCAGTGGGACCCGTAGCCTTGCCTGGGACCTACGTAGACGACAGTGGGACCCGCAGCCCTACCTGGCGCCCACAAAGACGACAGTGAGACTCGCAACCTGCCTGGGGCCAACGAAGACCATCCGAGGTTTGGCGAATATCCTCCGATGATTTTCCAAACCCCGAGTGTTTCCAGGAATATCCTAAGAATATTCTCTAGAATATTCCTTGGATAATCCCAAACCTCTATATATAGTCAATTCTGTAAATAAACCATATCCGATCTCATTATTATCAGTCCCACTTTCTGTTTTTCAGAGCTATCTGAGCCTTCTGGACTTCAGACCTTCAAGCCTCCTCCATCCTCTGTCTACTTGTAACAAACACTCCTCGGCCTGTTGAGAGTGGCTTTACATTTTTAGCGATAGTGGATTCTAAGGTTGCGTCTTACCGCCCGAAGATGTAAGCTTTGGTCGAACTCCGTCATCACATCCCGTGTCAACTATCTCTATCTCTCTCTTTATCCTTCTTTGTGTCTTTCTCTACTTTACAGTGATTGTGTGACAGCTTAGCACTTTACCCTTTAGCGTTTCACAGCGTGCCACGTCCCGAATCAAACCTTTAATCGATTGTTGGGCGACAGCTAGCCATGCGATAGTTTGGTATCCCATCTGTTGTCGTTGCTCCGCACTCTTATTCCTATTGTCAATAGTGTTAGCGCGACATCTTTACACGTGACGGCTCAGTGCTTCTGCACGTAACTGCTTAGCACCCTACAGTGCACTACATCTCGAAGATTCAATCCTTTAATCGACTGTTGGAGGGGGGTTACGTACGACGGCCGAAATCCTCCCCCATAGTTTGGCACCGTCTGTGGGATGTACTCATATCGACTTACGACCTCTAGGCTTTCCAGCTCCTTCAGTCAAGCAGCAACTACCAATAGCCTGAGCAGCACGTCTGTCTCCATCGCTATAGCAGAATGGCGAAGACATGAATTGTGGATCAGTCGGAGGGAAGTCATCTAAATCGAGACGTTCAAACATCGAGGGTAAGTCCTCCGACGTCAACCACCGACATCAACGACGAAGTAAACATCCGTTGGTCGCGCGACCCTTTCCCTGTTCCTTCTAGACAATCCATTGTCAACACTTTTCTTCGGCATCTCGATCTTTTCAATTTCGAATCTCCTCCAATCTCTATATTGGGGGTGATGTTCGAAACAAAAGACGTCAGATGAAAACTCCAAAGACTTGAAAGCTTGGAGACAGCCATCCCTTGAGCATCCTTCAACATTACAGATTACCTGAAGATTCAAAAGCCGATAGTATATATGATATATCGACAAGACCACGACCCTAGCCATGGCACTCGAATGCAAAGTCCGAGGCACACTCGCTACCTCGGCATTCAACAAAATCCACAGAGACAGCTTTGACACTCGAATGCAAAATCCGAGGCGCACTCGTTACCTCGGCATTCAATAAAGTCTAAGGAGACAGCCTTGGCACTCGAATGAAAAGTCCGAGGCGCACTCGCTGCCTCGGCATTCAACAAAGTCCAAGGAGACAGTCTTGACACTCTAATGCAAAGTCTGAAGCACACTAGCTGCCTCAGCATTCAACAAAGTCTAAGGAGACAGCCTTGGCACTTGAATGCAAAGTCCGATGCGCACTGGCTGCCTCGGTATTGAACAAAGTCCAAGGAGACAACCTTGGCACTCGAATGCAAAGTCCAAGGCTCACTCGTTGCCTCGATATTCAACAAAGTCCAAGGATACAGCTTTGGCACTCGAATGCAAAGTCCAATGCGCACTCGCTGCCTCGACATTCAACAAAGTCCAAAGAGACAGTCTTGACACTCAAATGCAAAGTCCGAGACGCACTCGCTGCCTCGGCATTCAACAAAGTCCAATGAGACAGCATTGACACTCGAGTGCAAAGTCCGAGGCGTACTCGTTGCCTCGGTATTCAACAAGTCCAGGGAGATAGTCTTGGCACTCGAATGCAAAGTCCGAAGCGCACTCGTAACCTCAGCATTCAAACAAATCCCAAGGCTCCACCCTTGGCATTCGAAGACAAAGACTGAGGCAGGCTCCGCTGCCTCAACATTCAACAAGCCCAAGGCTCCGCCCTTGGCATTCGAAGACAAATTCTGAGGCAGGCTCCGCTGCCTCAGCATTCAACAAGCCCAAGGCTTCGCCCTTGGCATTCGAAGACAGTCTGTGGAAGGCTCCGCTACCTCAGCATTCATCAAGCCCAAGGCTCCGCCCTTGGCATTCGTAGATAAAATCTGAGGCTGACTCCGTCGCCTCAGCATTCAAACAAAGCCCAGGGTCCGCCCTTGGCATTCGAAGACAAAATCTGAGGCAGGCTCCACTACCTCAGTATTCAACAAGCCCAAGGTTCCACCCTAGGCATTCGAAGGCAAAATCTGAGACAAGCTCCGTCGTCTCAGCATTCAAACAAAGCTCAAGGCTCCACGCTTGGCATTCGAAGACAAAGTCCGAGGCAAGTTTCTTCACCTCGGCACCAGCCAAAGCTCGAGACGCCGACACTGTCTCAGCCCAAGAAGACAGCCTTGGCAACTTAAGACAAGGCTAGATTGATCGCACAGGATCTCCCCACGATCAACCAGCATTCTTTTTTTTTTTTTTAGAAATCTCTCTCTGGTTTTGAGGGGGGGTTTCGGCCTAGACCTCTACCAGTTTATTAAAATAAGTAAAAGATACAACTTATGCCCAACAACACAGAGTACACTAACTGGAGACCCGACCACGGCGGTTAGTTAGAAAGCTCGAAAGGTCCAAACCATAGTTAGGCACCAAGGTCTCAAGAATTCGAAGCATTCAACCTCTTTAGCTCCCGTAACCGTTCCAAAAAGGCTTCGAATTTGCTCCTGTGATAGAGAATCCCATAGCCGAAGCTAAACCGAGAAGTATATTGTCCTCCATCAAATTCAGTTGTAGGCTTGACCCCGCACTGCTGAGCGTTGATAATTGATCCCTAAGATTCAGAATCGGAGAGTCGCCATGCTTCGGGCGGGGAGGGCGGTTGCGGGTGCTTGATTCAAGAGCTTTAGACTTGGCTCAAATCGCAGCCCTAGCCTTGATCGAGTCCGATCCCAAGTTTGCTAGGTGAGGGCTGCGACGTGGCTCAGGCACAACCTCTGCAGGGACAATCGCACCGGGGTTAATGCCTCTATTAAGATTGGACAACTGAACCTCTCTGTCATCCACAGCAATAGCAGCATCCACATCATCCTCTCCAGCATTAACAGACCTCATATGGCTGCCAACACCACATGCTGAATCAACACCAGCTCCGAGGCTTGTAGCTGCATCATCAGCACCATGGACTGCGTCCTCCTTCTGCCGAACATCATGTGGAGCAGCTGCAACACCAGCATTTGCACCCGCATCCTCGCTCGCAACCTCGTAACATTAGCCACCTCACTGAGCTCATCCTCCCGGATAGCTTTTGGAGAAGTACATAGGGCATGATTGCCTGTGGCGCCATCTGAATGTTGCACGACCTTAGGAGACGGGCCAGAAATCTACACATTGACTGGATTCTGCCCATCGTCAGTGAACATAGCAGCACCAACAAGCACGTCAGCACCTTGAACAGTTTGAGTTTCAGCACTAAATGCAGCATCAAGGCACTTTGCAGCAGCACAAAGGCTAGGTTCAGCATCAACATCACCAAGGATTGCACCACAAACAGCCCCTAAAGTTGCATCTCTAGTTATATTCTTCTCAGCAAAATCAGCATCCACTGCAGCACCAAAATCAGCATCCTCCACCACTTGGTAAATCCCCAAGGATTACCCGATGCTATGAATTGAGACGGTTTACCTGAAGGCTTCAAAATGGCTTCACTTCCTGCAGACTGGCTGGAGTCGGGCATTGCATAGAACACTTGGTTTGCACCCTTGTGGACAGCTGGAGAAAAACCTGACATTGCTCCAAGCACCTTGCGGACAACTGGGTGCAAGGATGGGCAAACAGAGATGTTGGCGACAACACAGTTCCCAGCTGAATCTGGCATTCCTTCAAGCACCTCATGGGCCCAGCCTCAGGAGCTCCATCAAAAAGGTCAGCATCATAGGCCTGTGGACTATGTTGATAGTAGTGATTGGGAACCTAGTGTGGTACCCGATTGGGAACCTAGCTCTTTTGCCACCCGGAATGAGGTTCCAGATCTGGTACCCGAACCCTTGCAGCCATGAAGGAAGAATGGGCCAACTCCACCTCCCCCTTCCAGATTGGGGCGAGAACCTGCTACCAAGAAATCGCCCAAAGTGGGAGCACGGGGAGGAAGGAAATCGTCCTCCACCACCAACCGATCTTCCTCCCTAGCACTCCCAAGATCGAGGCATCTACCTCTGGAAGAAGAAAAGTGAAGGGAGGAGCTCCCCATGAGGGGTTCCCCCAAGGCACCCACCACTACCACCCCTTCCCGCACGCGCTTCTCACTCTCACCTTCTCTCTCTCTCTCTCTCTCTCTCTCTCTCTCTCTCTCTCTCTCTCTGCGATTAACCAACATTCAAAGCTACAGTTAGTCTGATTCGGATTGCGATACGGCTGGTTGATCTGCAACGGTACAAAACTACATGCCCTAGACGTAGGTTCGACTGAAACGGCTCTAAGCCTAAGTTAACTGATACACGGTTACTACGCTGAGTACTCCGAATAATTGGCGGCGCACATGCTCCCGTTGTCACGTAAGAGCACATGCATTAGTGCCACACCACAGTTAGTCTGGCTCAGGTTGCGATACGGCCGGCTAACCTGCAACAGTACAAAGCTACGTGCCCTAGACGTAGGATCGACCGAAATAACTCTAAGCCTAAGTCGATCAATACACGGGCAATACGCTAAGTACTCCAAATCTTTGGCATTGCACATTCTCCCAAGTTATGTAAGAATTCATGCTCTCGTGCCTCACCACAGTTAATATGGTTCGCGTTGCGACACGGCCAACTAACATGCAACGATACAAAGCTATGTGCCCTAAACGTAGGTTCGATCGAAATGGCTCTAAGACTAAGTCGATCGATACACGGGCACTACGCTGAGTACTTCAAATCTTTGGCGTTGCATATGCTCCTGAGTTATGTAAGAACTCATACTCTCATGCCTCGCCACAGTTAGTCCGGTTCACGTTGTGACATGGCCGGCTAACCTGCAACGATACAAAGCTACGTGCCCTAGAAGCAAGTTCGACCGAAATGGCTCTAAGCCTAAGTTGACCGATACACGGGCACTACGCTGTGCACCCCAAATCTTTGGCATTGCACATTCTCCCGAGTTATGTAAAAACTCATGCTCTTGTGCCTCGCCACAGTTAGTCTAGTTCACGTTGCGACACGGCCGGCTAACCTGCAACGGTACAAAGCTACATGCCCTAGATGTTGGTTCGTCCGAAATAGCTCTAAGCTTAAGTCAACCGATACACGGACACTATGCTGAGTACTCCAAATCTTACCATAGTTAGTCTGGTTTGGGTTGCGACACGGCCGGCTAACCTGCAACAATACGAATATACGTGTCCTGGCGTCGACTCAACCGAACGACGCTTCACCTAAGTCGACCGATACAAAGGCATTATGTTGAGCACTTTGAATTCTAACCCCCATCAATCAACCAGTCTGAGGCCCTGTCCTTGGCACTCAAATACAAAGTCCGAGGTAGGCTTTGCCGCCTCAATGATTTTCAAAGCCCGAGACGTCGTCAACTTCTTGGCTCGAGGAGACAGCCTCGACACTCAAAGACAAAGTCCAAGGTAGGCTTCGCCACCTCGGTGATTTCCAAAGACTGAGACGTCGACAGCATCTCGGCCAGAGGAAACAGCCTCGACACTCAATGACAAAGTCCGAGGTAGGCTTCGCTTCCTCGACGATTTCTAAAGTCTGAGACGTCGACAGTATCTCGGCCCAAGGAGACATCCTCGGCACTCAAAGATAAAGTCCGAGGTAGGCTTGTCTACCTCGATGATTTCCAAAGCCTGAGGCGTTGACAGTGTCTCGGCCTGAGACAGCCTCAGCACTCAAAGACAAAGTCCGAGGTAGGCTTCGCCACCTCGACGATTTCCAAAGCTTGAGATGTCGACAGCCTCGGCACTCAAAAACAAAGTTCAAAGTAGGCTTCACTGCCTCGGCAAGTTCCAAAGCCCGAGACGTCGACAGCGTCTCAGCCCGAGGAGATAGCCTCGAGACTCAAAGACAAAGTCCGAGGTAGGCTTTGCCGCCTCAACGATTTTCAAAGCCCGAGACGTCGACATCGTCTCAACCCGAGGAGACAGCCTCGGCACTCAAAGACAAAGTCCGAGGTAAGCTTTGCCGCCTCTATGATTCCCAAAGCTCGACACGTCGACACCATCTCGGCCCGAAGCGACAGCCTCGGCACTCAAAGACAAAGTTTGAGGTAGGCCTCACTGCCTCGGCAACTTCCAAAGCTTGAGACATCGACAATGTCTTGGCCCAAGAAGATAGCCTCAGCATTCAAAGACAAAGTCTGAGGCATCCAACGCTTCGGCATATTCTACAAGCCCAAGGCCCTAACCTTGGCACTCGACGAAAGTCCAAAGTATCCAATGCTTCGGCATATTCAACAAGCCCAAGGCCCTACCCTTGGCACTCGATGAAAGTCCGAAGCGTCCAATGCTACGGTAAATTCAACAAGCCCAAGACCCTGCCCTTGGCACTCGATGAAAGTCCGAAGCGTCCAACGCTTTGGCATATTCTACAAACCCAAGGCCCTGCCCTTGGCACTCAACGAAAGTCCGAAGCGTCCAATCCTTTGGTATATTTTACAAACCCAAGGCATTGCCCTTGGCACTCGACGAAAGTTCGAAGCATCCAATGCTTCAACATATTCAATAAACCCAAGACCCTGTCCTTGGCACTCGACGAAAGTTCAAAGCGTCCAATGCTTCGGCATATTCAACAATCCCAAGGCCCTGCCCTTGGCACTCGACGAAAGTCCGAAGCATCTAATGCTCCGGCATATTCAACAAGCCCAAGGCCCTGCCATTGGCACTCGACGAAAGTCCGAAGCGTCCAATGCTTCGGAATATTCAGCAAGCCCAAGGCCCTGTCCTTAGTACTCGACGAAAGTCTGAAGTTCAGCATATTCAACAAGCCCAAGGCCCTGCCCTTGGCACTCGATGAAAGTCCAAAGCGTTCAATGTTTCAGCATATTTAACAAGCCCAAGGCCCTACCCTTGGCACTCGACGAAAGTCCGAAGTATCTAATACTTTGGCATATACAACAAGCCCAAGGCTCTGCCCTTGGCACTCGATGAAAGTCTGAAGCATCCAATGCTTCAACATATTCAACAAGCCAAAGGCCCTGCCCTTGGCACTTGACGAAAGTCCGAAGCATCCAATATTTTGGCATATTCAACAAGCCCAAGGCCCTGCCCTTGGCACTTGATGAAAGTCCGAAGCATCCAATGTTTAGGCATATTCAACAAGCCCAAGGCCCTGCCCTTGGAAGTCAGTGAAAGTCTGAAGCATCCAATATTTTGGCATATTCAACAAGCCCAAGGCCCTGCCCTTGGCACTCGACAAAAGTCTGAAGCGTCCAATGCTTCGGAATATTCAACAAGCCCAAGGCCATGCCCTTGGCACTCGACGAAAGTCCGAAGCATCCAATGCTTCAGCATATTCAACAAGCCCAAGGCCCTGCCCTTGTCACTCGACGAAAGTCCAAAGCGTCTAATGCTTCGGCATATTCTGCAAACCTAAGGCCCTGACCTTGGCACTCGATGAAAGTTCAAATCATCCAACGCTTCGGCATATTCAATAAACCCAAGATATATATAACCCTCAAAATCATGTGCCTTAAAAAGCAAAAAGGCGGAAAGTGAAAAGGCGGGAGATAAACAGACTTGTCCAAATTCAACGACCAAAAGCTTGACACCTCACCTTCCAGTGGGACATTTCACCTCCCCGAGAGCCACGTAAGCAACCGTGCATGATTGCTACGTTAGCATCTATGCCACATCACCACCCTTGCCACGTCAGCATCAAACATGTGCAATAAGTTCAATCCTTCCCAAGTTAGATTCGTGATCGGCCTTGTGAGGTTGATACCCTAATCGGCCTCTCGAGGCCGATACCCCTATCAGCCTCATTTCCTTAGTGATCGGCCTCAGAAGGCCCTTCTAAGGCCGATCACCAGAATTTCGAGGCTGATAAGGCCTTGTTCCATGATCGGCCTCCAAGGGCCGATACCCTTATCGGCCTCACAAGGCTGATACCCTAATCGGCCTCTCAAGGTTGATACCCCTATCGACCTTATTTCCTTAGTGATCGATCTCAGAAGGCCCTTCTGAGGCCGATCATCAGAATTTTAAGGCTGATAAGGCATTGTTCCATGATCGGCCTCTTGAGGTTGATACCCTAATCGGCCTCTCGAGGCCGATACCCCTATCGGTCTCGTTAGGCCGATAAACCCTATTGGCCTCATTTCCTTAGTGATCGACGTCAGAAAGTCCTTCTGAGCCGATCACCCAAACTTTGTGACCGATAAGGCCCTATTCCATGATCGGTCTCCTAAGGTTGATACCCTGATCGGCTTCACAAGACTGATACCCCTATCGGCCTCGCAAGGCCGATATACCCTATTGGCCTCATTTCCTTAGTGATCGGTCTCAGAAGGCCCTTCTGAGGTCGATTACCAAAACTTCGAGGTCGATAAGGACCTATTCTATGATCGGCCTCCTGAAACTGATACCCTGATCGGCCTCACGAGGCCGATATCCTGATCGACCTCCTAATGCCAATACCCTGATTGGCCTCCTGAGGCCGATACCCTGGTCGGTCTCATGAGGCCGATGCCCCTATCGGTTTCATTTCGTTAGTGATCAATCTCAGAAAGCCCTTCTGAGGTCGATCACTAAAACTTCGAGGCTGATAAGGCCATGTTCCATGATCGGCCTCCTGAGGCCGATAGGACTATCGGCCTCGCAAGGCCGATATATCCTATCGGCCACATTTCCTTAGTGATCGGCCTTAGAAGGCCCTTTTGAGGCTGATCACCAAATCTTTGAGGCCGATTATGTCCTGTTTTATGATCGACATCCTATGGCCGATACCCTGGTCGGCCTCCTGAGGCCGATACCCTAATCGGCCTCCAGAAGCCGATACCCCATAGTTGCATCTAGAGGCCGATACTCTGATCGACACTAGATAACCCCTCTGAGGCTGATCGCCTCAGACTACCCTTACTGACCTCCAGAGGCCGATATGCCTGATTGACCTCCAGACAACCCTTCTAAGGCTGATCACACCAAGTTCGAGGGCGATACCCCTCTACCTCCAGAGACCGGCACTCTATCCTCAACATTCGGGTACTTTCACCCAACGAGTCGGCAGACACACTTCCGGTCAGCCCTAGGCAAGGGGTCGGTAGACACTTTGGTAGGCCCTTGGCAGGGGGTCGGCAGACATGATGATTGGCCCTTGGCAAGGGGACAGCTGACACCTTGGTCGGCCCGGGACAATGGGTTGGTAGATATTTGGTCGGTTGTTGGCAGGGGGTCGGTAGATTCCTCACAAGGCGTAAGCATAAGTTACTTATGCACCAGAAGAAGCCATGGATTTGAAACCAGTCCAGCTCAAACTCATGGTGGATTTCATATCAAAATCTGAAGGCACGGCGATCAAACACCATGATGAGATAGCAATAAATGCCATCATTTGATAACCAGATTCCGCCAGCGCGAGCCTCGTGAAGAACACTCAAGTGCTGCAAATCCTTAGTCAGCCCTTGATAGGGGGTCGATAGATTCTTCCCAACACTCATCAAGCTGCTCCAATGTCGACAAAAGTAGTTTTGCACCGTAGTGTCCCAACCAGCTAGGTTATCACCTGCCTAGCTGGAAGGGGGTAACTGTGAGTGAAAATTTTGGTTAACACCTGACAGTGGGACCCGCAGCCCTACCTGGGGCCCACTAAGACAACAGTGGGACCCGCAAACTTGTTTGGGGCCCACAAAAATGGTAGTGGGACCCGTAGCCCTACCTAGGGCCCACATAGATGGCAGTGGGACCCGTAGCCCTACCTAGGGCCCACAAGGACGACATTGGAACCCACAGCCCTGCTTGGGGCCCACTAAGACCATCCGGGGTCTCGCGAACATCCCCCGATGATTTTCCAAACCCTAGGTGTTTCCAGGAATATCCCAAAAATAGTTTCTAAAATATTCCTTGGATATTTCCAAACCTCTATATATAGCCAATCATGTAAATAAACTAGATCCAATCTTATTATTACCAATCCCACTTTCTGTTTTTCAGAGCTCTCTGAGCCTTCTGAACTTCAGACCTTCAAGCCTCCTTCATCCTCTGTCTACTTGTAACAAGCACTCCTCGGCCTGTCGAGAGTGGCTTTACACTTTCAATGATAGTGGATTCTAAGGATGCATCTTACCGCACGGAGACGTAGGCTTCAACCGAACTCCATCATCACACCCCATTTCAACTCTCTTTATCTCTCTCTTTATCCTTCTTTGTGTCTCTCTCTACTCTACAATGACTGTGTGACAGCTCAGCACTTTACCCCTTAGCGCTTCACAGCATGCCACGTCCCGAAAGGTCAAACCTTCAATCGACTGTTAGGCGACAGCTAGCCACGTGACAGTTCGGTATCCCATCTGTTGTCGTTGCTCCGCACCCTTCTTCCTATTATCAACAACGTTAGTGTGACAGCTTTACACGTGATGGCTCAGCACTTTAGCACGTGACTGCTTAGCGCCCTACAGCGTGCCACATCTCAAAAATTCAACCCTTCAATCGACTATTAGAGGGGGGTTACGTATGACGGCCGAAATCCTCCCCCACAGTATTCACGATGGTGGCCATTTCCTTAATGATAACTGCCCCTCCTTCAGTGGCCAGTTCCCTGAAAGCGGTCATTGCCTCCTTGGTGCTTCTCCTTTAGTTTGCCAGATCTACGGGAAATTTAGCCACCTCGCTCCGGAAGTTTGGCATCGTGGTAACTACAACTACGTATCTCCTGCCACACCTCACACTTTGTCGACCTCTTCTGCTGCTCCCACTCTCACTTTGCTTGCTATGACACCTGGTCCTTCTACTGCTACATGGTATGACAACATGGGTGCGAGCAAACACATCACATCCGACTTCTCCAACCTCAGTCTCTACTCGCTGCCTTATCACGGTATGGACACTGTCACTGTGGGCAATGGCTAATTTCTCCCAATTTCGTACATTGGTGATGATGTACTTCCATCTTCTTCATCATCTTTTCATTTACGTAACATTCTTCATGTTCCTAATATCTCGTCTAACCTTATCTATGTCCATAAATTTTGTCATGACAATAACTATATCTTATCTTCGATTCATATGCATTTTTTGTTCAGGACAAGATAAAGAGGAAGATGCTCTTTTCTGGGCGCAATAAGCATGGGCTATACCCGTTTCATGAGCTACACTCCTCTCCCTCATCAACCTCTTATGTTTCTCTCATTGCCTCTACCATAACTACTTCCACTTGGTATGCTTGCTTGGGTCATCCGTCAGCGGCTGTTCTTCGACAACTTCATAATGGACACTTTGTTCTTTATCTTCAGTCATTGGATTTTAGTTGTGTCTTGTAACCTTGGAAAGTGTCATAAGCTCTCTTTCTCGTTATCTAGTTCTACTATTTTCGGTCCTCTTGAGTTAGTCCATTCAGACATCTGGGGGTCTTCTTCTATTGTAACAACATCTGGTTGTCATTTTTATATTATATTCATCGATGATTATTCTCGTCTTACCTGGTTGTTTTCCTTGAAGCATAAATCTGATGCTCTTCATGTCTTTATTTTCTTTAAAAATATGGTTGAAAATATGTTTGCTGTCAAAATTAAAACTTTTTTCACTGATGGTGGCAGTGAGTTCATCAATCATGCATTTGTCATGTTCATGGCATCTTTCATCAGGTCTCTTGCCCGCATACCCCGAAGCAAAACGGTGTTGCTGAACGCAAACACCGCTACCTCATTGGGACCACTATCACCCTTCTTCAGCATGGGTCGATGCCCGTCATCGATCATTGGGTTGATGCCGTTTGTACGCCTATCATATTAATCGTATGCCTCTTCTGTCCTCTCTAATAAATCACCATATGAAATTTTGTTTCATCGCCCACCAGACTACACTATGATGTGTGTGTTATGGTTGCTTTGCTTCCCCTGGTTGTGTCCCTATAAGGCACATAAATTAGAGACACGTTCAGCATGGTGTTCTTTCCTTGACTATTGCTCACGCTCCAAATACTACTGCTGCCTCGATCTCGCCACTGGTCATGTCTATGTGTCTCATCATGTTGTCTTTCATGAGAGCCTCTTTCTCTTCTCCAATGCTGACCTATCACTGCCTGCTTGCACTTCTAATTAATTCCCTCACTCTATCAGGCTTTTTACCCCCACATATTCTCCTCGATCTGTCTCAGGTCACCAACCCATGCCGCTAGCTGCTCCTTCGCGGTATGGCAACCAGTCGCTCCATCAGCATGTGTCTCCGACCGATTCCACATTGATAACATGTTGCTATATCTGCATAGTTGATATATATCAGTTGTGATAAATGGTGATCATGTGTGATGATTGTGATCCCATTACCTGACTGATATGTGTCAGTTATATATGATAAACATGCCTACTATCAAGGGGCTATTGTAACCACTTAGTGCTATATATATATATATATATATATATATATATATATATATATATATGAGCCGTCAAATGCCATACTGTCATCTGAACGATTACCTCTTCCATACTATTATCTTCTTCTTGTGTTTACAGTCTTTAGCATCATGTCTACAGATTAGCGAAAGATATTATAGATTTTCTTGCTAAGTCAGCATCTCTCTCTCTCTCTCTCTCTCTCTCTCTCTCTCTCTCTCTCTCTCTCTCTCTCTCTCTCTTTCTCTCTCTTATAGACATAGTTTGATTTCAATAACACAGCAAATCAATATACAAACAAATCGCCTTATGAGTCATATATGGCCATGCTCCTCGATGCACTCTGCAGATTGTACAACTTTTGAACGTACCTAGCATGAGTATTGCTACAGATACTATGGTCGAGATCGAACATATCGCCCTACATACTAAAGTGAAGAAGCTGGCAGAGGTCACAAGAAAGGTGCCTATAAACATCGATAACTGAAAGTCTTTAAAGAAGGAGATCAAGCGATTCCTCGTCTGAGGAAGGAGCGTTTTCGCTCGCATCTAAAATAAGCTAATAAAGAAGAAACACATGGATCGTAACGAATTCTTAAGAGATTCGATGACGATACTTATATTTCCAAATCAACTACGATCCTCTACCATGTACGCGTGGTGTGATGGCTCCTTTGCTAGTGAATGCGTCTAGTCTGAGGACACCTGGGTGATTGCTACTGCAGATGGAAAATTTCTTGCAACTATGACACTTACTTGTCAGGTATCCGATGCAAAAATTATTAAACTCATTGAGGAGCCCACTTGTTTGGGCCTTAATGAGGGTGCCCATATTCAGACATATAAAAAGAGAAAAGGAGAAGTATTGGCACCCCAATTCATCTCATTTTTCTAACCATTATCCTCTCACTTGAGAAAGCAAAATTCTCTTGTATAGAAAAAAAAGAAGTGAGTTGGAGATTGAATAAACTTGGTGTCCATCAAAGAGGTTTTCGATTTCAGGTTCGTGAATATCAAATCCACCCATCCGGTCTCATTCTCTTGGTTTTCCTTTCGGTAAGAGGGTTCCGAACTCTTCAACTTGTTGTTACCCACCATTGCTGATGGTTTGTTGATGTGAAAAAGTCTCTTGAAGTATCTACAAAGGAGAACATTGTAATCCCACTATTATACATAGTGGAGAGCATTCAGAGGTTGGCCCCATGGTTTTTCCCTTCATCTCGAAGGGTTTTCATCATGTAAATCTTTTGTGTGTGTTGGCTTGTTGTGATTGCATTTGCCAATTCTCTTATTCTCAATTAATTTACTTGCACAAAGAATGAAAAAGATAGGAGATAATAAAGTGGTATCAGAGCAAGGTTGTGCCTACATGATGTTCGACAAATTTCTTATATATGTTAAATACAACATGAATAAAAGTATAACGATAAGCCTTAATGAAGTGAATTGGTTACTTGGAAAGGGGCCAAAGATATGCATGGTCCTATGGGTGATAGTGTCAAACCAAGTGACAAGTACGACAAAGATTGAAAAAAATTGAACCTGCAAGTTGATGGGTACATTCGACAATGGTTAATTGGATGATATATAGTGTCTACCACCCTAGAGAGAATAAGACTTTGGCATTCTCAATTTGGAATAAGTGGGTGGCCTTGTGCAAAAGGGAAACCGTAGGCAACAAAGCCTTTTTATTAGAAGGCTCATTAACTTGAATTTTAAAGAGGACGCATGCACCAATTGCGGAGCACTTGAATGAGATGAAGAGTGTTGTAAATCAACTCTTTACAATGACGATAGTGCTAAATGATGAGCTCCACGCATTGCTACTTCTTAGTTTACTACCGGAGAGTTGGAAGATATTGGTGGTATCTCTTAGCAACTCAGCATCGGATGTGGTAGTGACCATGATCCTAGTCACTAGTAGCTTGTTGAATTAATAAGCTAGAAGAAAATCCTCGAATTCAGCTACCTCACAAGCATTTTCTACGGAAAGAAGAAGATGATCAAAACTCGAAGAACATGAAAGCTGCTCAAAGTCTATAAACAATTAAGTCCAAGCCTAAAAGGATATGGAATGCTACCATTCTGGTAAGAAGGGCCATATGAAAAGCTAGTGCCGGAAATTATAAAGAGAGCAAAAAGGAAAAAATGGCAAAGTAAAAGTTGATGATAAGGAATGTGTGACAAAATGCAACATCACAACCAAAACGAACCCCAATAAAAAAAGGCTTAACATAATCAGCCCATAACCCCCTAAGCTAATAAGAAATGGCTCCTAAGTCTTAATACTTGGGAGCTTACTTTTCTAAAGCACGAATATAAGCAAGTAGAGACTTTGTACCCTCCACCTCACTTGGCAGTTAGAAAACAAGATAAGATACTATATCGAGGATGGCGTTGTCCTCCAAAGAATTAAGCGGTAGGGACTGTTCTTCTTCTTCTTCGAGTGTTAGAATATATCCCTGATGATTTTGAAGAATGAGATTCGATTTGCTGAATCTTCGAATAAATTATTGTTCACTCCTTCGGATAAGCTTTGGTCGTGGTCTACACACTCGGGGTGGGAAGCTGGATGCTACCCGATCTATTTTTCTCTGAATGACTCATACCTTGTAGTGTCTAAGAGACACCTTGTCTCCACAGCCTCATCCAAAAACCTCTTAACTGTTTCATCGACATCTTTGTTAATTAGCAATTGCCCAAAGTTTCTTAAAAGATGAAGAAGCAATAATCTCTAATGAATAATGCATCTCAACCCTCTCCTCCTACTCACTAGCTTGCTCATCTTGGTCTAAGGCTTCCTAGTCATCCTCCCCAAACTATTGTGTAGCCAAGTATGTATTGACATCTTGTATTACCTCGATTTGCATACACATGATTCTCCTCAACTAGCTACCACAGTATGGAAGTAGACCGACCATCCTTGCTAGATTCATCTATCAATCTGAAAGTATCTTCCTTGCCATGGATAGCCAAAGACTTAGATGATTTAACCAAAGATTTAGCTAAGCCATCATTTGATGAATGCCCGAACACTTTGCAAAAGTCACATTTCAGCAACGTCCATTCATACTTGAGCAATTGCATAATCATCATTGTTCTACCACCCCATCTACTATACGCTTTTTGACACAGACTTGTACGATATATGGGAGAGTGTCCTCCATCCTAATCTCCACAGAAATAGTGCGAATGAGAGATTACCTTGAACCGTAGTTGGACGATCAACGCAGAGTGGTTTTCCTATTACGCACGCAACTCGGCTAATAGAGTTTCTAGACCAATACTCCACTGGAACGTCTTGGCATCCGAAGCTACACAAAAATTATGTCGAAAACATCATGTTCACAATTCTTCTCACTATGACAATGCTTTAGCACTCTAAGGCTACACTCAAAATACCAAGGCTCTCCTTTAAGTACCTTTAAGCTATCATTCTTTGTCTTAAACTTGAAAACAAAATACTAGTTCTCATGTGAGATGAGATTCCATAATCTTTTAGTCTCACATTTTCTCCAATATATCTTTAAATTTGATGAAGTATGGTTTCCTCCAAATAACATGCACGATCAATACATACGACCAACCCTCCAGGTTTTCTTGGACTTCATCAATAGAGAAAACAATAATGCAGACGCTATATTCAACCTCTGAAGCAATGAATTCAAGAGAAAGGTCGGGTTTGGGAGAGCATGACCATACATGATGTTTTAAGCTATGCTTGGAGCAGATCTTTGAGTTTGCACCTCCAGAACAATGTTCAACATAACAGAATTTGAGAATGCAGGCAGACTAACGTCATCGATTCTCTATGACATGCACCACGATGATCACTTTGTGTGCCTCCTGCTCAATAGTGTGGTGGAGGGGTGGGAATCCCCCATCCTCCACCCCAAATACAGATCACTAGTGAAGTGATAATGAATTATGTACTAGGTGTACCATATCCTGCGTCACGATTACCAAAACCACCCATGCCATCTGTGGGGGATTCTTTTGTTGTGTAAGGTTCCCACCAACAATCAATTGAAATGAATGTTGTTGAACTATAGCGTAGACATTATAAAGTGTATAGAGTCGAGTACTTAAAATAATGATTTGGTATCGAAGCTCGGCCGAAGCCTATGTCGATGTGCAATAAGGCGTAGCTTGCATCCACTAACTTTGAGAAAAATAGAGCTATTCCTCGACAACTGAGGAGGGATTTTACAAGTAGACAGAGGGTAAAGTCTGGGAGATAGAAGAAGATTGGGACGAGGTCCCAAATCCACTCTGTTCTTTGAGAGTGGTTTACAAAAATCTATATGTTCTTTGTCTGAGCTCTGCGAGTATGGATTTTGAAGTATGACAATAGACCATCTGAAAATTGGATCTAGATCTGGGTCGAGTCTGCTATTTATAAAGGTTTGAAGCTGTTGGATTCTGTTGTATATTAGTGCATGCCCGTTCCTGTCGGCACTGTAGCAGGCCGCCTTCGGCGGCAAAATACAATCGGACCGCCTTCGGCGGCAACACACCCCCTGGGCATCGCCTCCCCCATCCCCACTCCCAACGTCGTCTTCGGTGGCAACACACCTGGTGCCTTCAACAACAAAACACTTTTGGTAACATTATTGTTTTGAGCCTCATCTGCACATCATCTGTATAACATTGAGACTCGAAACAATAAGTCTAACACATTTGCACTCGAACAGCCACCTTTGGCGATGAAAATAATTTCAGCGGGGACATCCACATTTGAAGCGAACATCAAAATTCGTTCGGCGATGGCCACATTCGACAGGACACCGATTTTTGATGTTAACGCCTCCACTGTCAACCGTTGAAACTCCTCGTGTGCTAGGCCTAGCAGTATCCGTCTTGTCGACACTACAGCGGACCGCCTTTGGCGGCAACACACTTGTCCGCAATGCAGCGGGCCGTCTTCGGCGGCAAAACACCCCCCGGTATCACCACCCACCCACACCGTTGTATTAGGTGACAACACACATGACCGTCTTTGGCAATAAAACACTATTGGCAGCAAACACCGGCCCTCCCCAACGGATCGACAACCTCGATACCACCAACAGCAGCCATTGTTGGGACATTCTAAGCTAACGGAGGGCTTATGACCGAAGCTAACTACCCATACCAGGTGGCCGACAACCCTTGACGCCGAGCTAGGAGCTTCAGCCAAGTAGAGGGAAAAAACCCTACGACCCAGGCACTTCGAACACAATATCGTCGGCTACCGAAAACTCCCTATGCACAAAGGGAAGAAGGGGGCAAGATCCCACCCTCGAGGAGGAACGAACCCAAGGCCCGGCCTCCCCGGAGCCACCGGCGGCGTCTAAGGAGACCGAGCGAGTGTTCAACGAAACTCTAACCAAAGGAAAAATGAGACGGGATTCCGAGGCTAGGCGAGAAAGGGAAAATTGAGACCATGCACCTTATGCTGAGGTGATAATCGAACATACTCATCGATCCAGCAAATTCCCCCCAACAGCAAAAATGCCTTTGAGATTTCTTATCACTCACAATGGATATATTAGACCCATTTATAGCATTGTTTTAAATATTATAATTGAAATGATGGATTCCACCCCATACCATGCTATTTACAGTAAAAAAGTTCAACCTCCATAGAGTGCATGCATGAATCGAATCTCGTATGTATATATATGAAGGGCACGGATGGACTGGGCTTGAAATCTATGACCTCATGCCTCTCTCTCTCTCATTATTTGAAATCCATAGTTTGATGCCTCTCTCTCTCTCTCTCTCAGTAAATGGTATTAAATGGTCATTTATCATTGGTTTCTAATAGGATTCGGCATGCACCGGCTATGTATATATGAAGGAACGGATGGAGTGGGCTTGAAGGGGTATGGATGTGCTTGAAATCCATGGCTTAATACCTCTCTCTCTCTCTCTTTCTCTTATTAAATGGCATTAAATGGGCATTTATCAACGATTTCTAATAGGATTCTGTATGCACCGGAGACAGAGAGAGAGAAAGAGAGAGAGAGAGAAAGAGAGAAAATCAGGGAAGAGAGAGAGCCGAGGAGAGCGAGAGAGAGAGAAAATCAGGGAAAGAGATCCGGGAAGAGAGAGATCGGGGGAAGAAGAGAGGGAACGACTGTGATCGCTTGTTCTCTTTGTCTAGTCAGCACTTGGTTCCTTTTTGTTTAGTCAGTACAAAACCGCATCCCTTGTTATATAGATTAATCTTGTATCAAAGTTGCAGTTGAAGCAAAGACATGGATCCGAATATCGGGTGGTGTATGTTTCATTATTATTTATTCCACAAAATAATCTATATGGGAATCTATGAACCGAGCATATGTATGGACACCCTAGAGGCATATTACGATCTACGAAGGATCTACATGTATGCATCTAGTTAAGTGTTTAGAATCATCATGCCTTTCGGATCTTTTATCCGAGAAGAACAGAACAATCATCGATGACAAACCGCACGTGAACCGAAAAGGATGTTGTCAGATAGCACAATGTCCTTTGAGAAGGAAGGAACCCACGGGGTCCTATCTCTAAGTGCAAGGATGATGCACCAACGAAGGATATCATGTAGCGAAGACGATGGCGTGTCTCGAAGACCTTCTATTTCTCTTTCTTTCTTCTTCCTTCTTTTTTTCTCTCTTTCTTTCTTGGCTGAAACCTCAAAGAGAGAGAGAGGAGAGGGGTTCGGGTTTTGCATAGAAAGGCTAGGGAGAACACCTAGGGCTGACTTCTCCCTTCCCCTTTCCTTTTATAGAGTCGGCCCCCTAGTGGCTTACGCAAGCGTGAGATACTAGGGCCGGCCCCTTAGAGATACAAAGATAGAGTGAGATGTGCTTGTTGGAATCGAGTTCCATCTACATCTATGAGCATCTGAAATTATTCCACTCATTGTAAGATCCTTATTCAATATATTCTGAGCCATATTTTAGTATTTACCAAAATACTCCTTTGATCTCTTAACACATGTGAATTAGGTTCTTAGGCTTCGGGCTTACGCTCTATCGTGCTACTTCATATCCATCGTATTTAACCGGATCGGAAAACAATTCCTATATGCAACGATACGGTGAAACCTTCAGGGTTCAAAATTTCTAGCTCTAATCGGATCCCTGATTAATTATTTTGGTGATATACCAAAAATTTTACTAATCAGTCATAATCCGATTAACCTGCGTAGCCACCCAGAATGCGATGCAAGTTAAACTCTAGTAATCCTAAACTTATGTTACTAGAATTTGATCATATGACTAGAATTCGATGACTTGTCATCTGTAACATCATACACCTTTTGTGTTATGTCTAGCTAGCATCTGGAACATCGTCAGTAATACTGACAACCACCAGGTCTATATTAAATGTATGGATAGAGGGACTCATCAAAACGCACCCATCCAACTCTAGATGTTGGATGACCTACAGGGATTGTATGCCACTACAACGCTAGTCTAATAACCCAACGTACCATGGTATTGGACTATGAAAGGTCCGCACACGTTGGCACATCAAAGCACTACACAGTCGGTTGGCTTAGTATGCATGGTCCCTCAAGGCTGAGGACTACAGATTATTTATAGTTGTAAGACAACTTTTGCATTAGTTTTTGATACACTGATATGTGCATGGTTTTGGTTCCTGTTTAATACGATCTTCATACTTGGTTAGGTGAATGAGAATCCAACATTTTCGTGGTGCATACTTTACCACGTACTTTACTTGTCAACAACTTAGTTTTGATTAAGCGGCTAGCATCACCAGAGCTGTGAACTAATTTTAGGTATACACAGAATTGGTCCACTTGGTCTCTTAAGCATGGACCCACCATGTGCCTCAATGGCCTACTAATCCCTATGGTCATTTATTATATGTGAATCAACATATACCAAAGCAGTATTCAAATTAGCAATAACCAAAGTCATCTTTATTAATGTTAATACATAAAATCCACGCTCAGGACACACGAGCTACAATAGGATCAACTTCTATAAATAGGCAGTTTTTTCAACACATCTGAGAACTAGCTTAATGACTTGTTCTCTTCTACTTGAGGGGTCTGATGTAGGACATATGCTTCCAATTCATTCAAGCATGAGTCCCAACAAGGATGGGTGACCAATTAATTGGTCCAAGCGAGATAAAAATCTCTGATAGATTCCACAAACGACCAATCAGATTTTGCCAACAAAGCCAAAATAGAATGCACAATATTCTGATTGATCGATTATGTCAAAAACCGATGCAGCAAAACAAGGATTGAATTATACCAAAGGATCGTATCTCATTTTCGATTCATCTAGTCTAGGGACGAGGTTATTAATCTTTGTTGTACACAAACTTCATTTTCTTCCTTTCTTTTAGGATTTGTTTAGGATTTTGAAAGAATCTATAACTGGCCTTATTATGCATGTTTTATTTAGCTTCTTATTTGGTTTTAATCTCAATAAAAATTCCAAGGATGTTCTCCAATTTTTCCTCGTGGAATATTTTGTAGATTCCAGGCCGGGTTAATTATCTCAAAAGGAAAACAACATTTTTATATATTCTCAGGTTTATGACTATGTCTGATAAGCTCATAAAAATTAGAGATTTGATATTGTGGGGGAAATTTTCGTACCGCCTTGATCAGAGACTTCGGCCCATAATTCTTGATTGAATTAGATGGTTTGTGGAATTAGAGATCAGAGAATAGAGATTGAGAGGGAGAGATGACACGTGGAGTTGTCAAAGTTCAGTCTTACGACCTACATCTCCGGGCGAGAGGTGCCTCATAGTTTGCACTATAACATATGCAAATGGGGGGAGCGTTCTCTCAATAGACCGAGAGAAGCTTCTTACAAAGTGGTTGCACGGAGCAACTAGAAGGAAACTAGAAGAAGAGAAGTGACCTTTGGCTCTGGAATCTTCTCCTCATTTGATTGAGTGACCAACCCTTTATTATGAATGTCATGGGGGTCCTTTTATAGCTAAAGCCGGTGCTGATATGACAGTGATGATGTGGCAGTCCTGAGGTGGTGCTGATCCTGGGCCTGGGCTTGCCTACTTGGGCCGTTTTGACTATGCGGTCTGGTCTGATCTGATACAATTTTTGCACCCACAGTTACCCCCTCCTAGTTGGGCTAGAGTTCTGTGGGTCGGTTGGGATCTCCGAGTGCAAAGAAGTTCCTGTTGCACTATGTGGCTTGAGCTCGGACAGTCCTCGATACTGCGGGGTTAGTAGGATCGAGCTACCAAAGTTGTCAGTTCAGTCACGGGTCAGTGTGGTAGACTTTATGGACTTAGTTTTTCCGGCTGAATTCTATCGAGCTCAAGTATGCCAGGATTCGGGATGCCCATTTTAGACTTAGCTTTTTCGGTTGAATTTTATCGGGCTCCGGTGTGCTAGCCTTTGGTATGTGTGTTTCGGAGTTAGTTTTTTCGACTGAATTTTATCGGGCTCCGGTGTGCCAGGCTTCGGGATACACGTTTCAGACTTAGTTTTTTTGGCAGAATTCTATTGGGCTCCGATGTGCTAGGCTTCGAGATGCGCATTTTAGACTTAATTTTTTTGGCTGAATTCTATCGAGCTCCGATATGACAGGCTTCAGGATGCGCATTCCAGACTTAGTTTTTCGGCTGAATTCTATTGGGCTCCGGTGTGCCAGGCTTCGGGATGCACATTTCAGGCTTGGTTTTGGCTGAACTCTACCAGGCTTCGGGATGCTCATTTCGGACTTCGTTTTTTTGGTTTAATTCTGGTCGATCATTAGTCCCCGCCAAGGGCTCGAAGGAGTTCGCCCAGTGCGAGAACCTCTTCTTCACGGAGACGTCCACCCTCGAGACCACCAACGTCGAGAACGCGTTCCTAAACCTCCTCACCGAGATCTACCCGGTCGTCAGCAAGAAGGCACTCATTACCAACATCGAACCCGAGTCCGGGAGCAGCTCGAGCCTCCTCCTGAAGACCAAGATCATCGTATGAGTAGCTGTACACCATGGGGCACGCATCATTGAATACCAGTGAGTACTCTGTCGGCCGACACGTCTTTGGGCTCCCGTACACCCTCGTGCAGCACTACTCCACCGCCCTGAACACCAGGCACATGCTCTTGCACACCACTACCTACCCACGCCGCCCCCCCTCCTTCCTTCTCCTGTTCTTCTCTGGCAACGCGACTAGGGCGCACGTTGGGCGGGGGCCAGACCCCCACTTTCTTCTCTATGTTTGAATCGGCTGCGCGACGAGGGGAGCATTGAGGGGGGGTTCGGACCCCAACTTTATGTTGCGTGCCATCATTAGGTAAGAGTGTATAGCGCATGAACGTCTGTGCGTGAGCATCTATCATTGGGTGAGAGAACTCGTGGTGGGGAGGGTCGGACTGTCCGACCCCTCCCGTTGCCGAAGTCTCAACTGGACATAAGGTTCGATGTCCCTTAAGTTAGGATGAGAGGTTAGACGATACACTCCTCCCTTAAGATTGTGCATCTGCATCGTTCGATATTTTAGTGACACCTTCACCTTGAGGTAGTGCTCCAGGATGGAGACGAGGGTCGACACGGTCATCGGTGATGTGTTCTCTAGGTTGTAGATCCGATAAGGGGCGGGGTCGTACTTCTTTCCACTGCTGCTGGTGCTCTTGCTGGTAATGTCAAGGGAGCCAAGGCAGCTCTTGACGAAGTCGTCTACATCGGTAAAGTCGCGGGATAGGTCGATGTCGTTTCTATCGCGGTATATGAGGATGGGCTTTCCAAGAAGGATGTTGTTATTTAGGTTTTGATGAGAAGGACGATGGGATGGATCCCATTTTCTCTCTGTTGCTTCGAGCTTCCGACTTGAACTGGTGGAATCGAAGCCTTAGGTTGACCTTGGTTTTCAAGAGTCATTTTATCGGGCTTTAGCCTTGAAGGGGTGTAGCCGATGTTGCTTCGAGCTTCTGACTTAAACTGGCGGAATCGAAGGCTTAATTTGACCTGGGTTGCTAGGAGCCTTTTTATCAGACTTTAGCTTTGAAGGGGAATAGTTGATGTTGCTTCAAGCTTCCGACTTGAATTAGCATAATCGAATACCTAGTTTGACCTAGGTTGCCAGGAGCCTTTTTATCAGACTTTAGTCTTGAAAGGGCGTAGCCGATATTGCTTTGAGCTTCAGACTTGAACGGGCTGAATCAAAGACTTAGGTAGACCTGGGTTATCATGAGCCTTTTGGTCGGGCTTTAGTCTTGAAAGGGCATAGCCGATTCTGCTTTGAGCTTCCGACTTGAACAGACGGAATCGAAGACTTAATTAGTTTGACCTAAGTTGCTAGGAGCTTTTTTATCGGACTTTAGCCTTGAGAGAGCGTAGCTAATTTTGCTTTGTGCTTCCAACTTGAACGGACGGAATCAAATTTTGAGTGACTTAAAATTTGATGATCAGCCTCTAGAAAATTTCGCTGCCTCTGTACTTTATGACGTATGGTCCCTCCCAAGACGGAGCGAATTTGTCGTTGGCGACTTCTTTCGTGTTTGGAAAAATGGCTCTGAGTACCTGTTCTCTTCTATTGAATTCTCTTTTTTTGTCCCTTCTGTCACATGCCCCCTTGATTTTTATTTGTAATTGTTCACTTGTGTTGCTGCCCTTGAAAGGGCATAACCGCTTTTGCTTTGAGCTTCCGACTTGAATGAACGGAATTGAAGTCTTTAGTTGACCTGGGTTGCCAAGAGCTTTTTTGGTGCCTTGAACAAGCATAACAGAATTTAAAGTGACTTTAACTACGAGAAAAAGAGGTGTTTTATTGATAAAGCAAAGCTGCGGTTATAATTTTCAAAGTTCGTCCGATAGATGTTATGAACTTGCATTTTCAAGTGCTCAACCTCTTTACTGGTGGATGCTTGTCGATGTAGGTATCTGTGAATGTTGTTTGCCTAGTGCATCCACGTATCATCTTGACTTTCTGCCTCTACTGCTGTTGTCTTTCCTTCTCTTGGCCTGGTTCCTTATTGGCGAGGTAGCTGTCGAGTCACCCTTCTTGAATCAAGTCTTCTATATAATGCCTTCAGTCACCGGCAGGTTGACTTCGGGTATCCATGACTGCAATGGAACTCACAGTAGGTTGTCATGTCCCCTCGCCTGGTCGAAATTTGAAGCTAGGGAGAGGTTGTGGTCATTCATAAAAGGGTTTGTTCTACAAGTAGGCAAAGATGTCTTCAATAGAGGTGTTCAGCTCAGTGAACACCCTTTGCTCCCTTGGAGTTCGTCTTTTCCCTGCTGGAGGGGCCTTCGGATATTCATTGTGTCTTTTGGCCTGTACCTTTTGGTCGGATACGGTATTAGTAGGCTTCTTGTAGTAAGGTTCATTTTGGGCTTCATCAGTCTTCTATTGTAGGGAGTCACGAGACTCACATGGATCGTGTAGTCTTCTGGCTCGCTAATTGTCTTCCACCTTTATCTCCCGATGTACTTTGAATGTACATTGCATCCAAGGAGCCAGGAGGATTCCGGATGAAGTCATTATAAACGTGGAGCTCCGGCCGGATGGCATTTTGGAATGCCAGCATGATAACCTCTTTATTATAGGATTGACTGGTGAGCTCGGAATGCTCATTGTGAAACCTTGTCGTGAACCTTCTCAAGGACTCGTCAAAGCCTATCTTCAGCCGGTAGAGGGTGTCTAGCTTCAAGTTCATCTGGTAGCGGTCCATGAAGAGTTTCGTCAACTCGAATGTGGCTACCGTACCGATAGACAACATGTGGCATCAATCGAGGGCATATCCCTCAAGACTTCCCACAAACATACGATAGAGGACATAGTTCTTGTACTCGTATAGCGTCAGGGCCTACTTGAAGGCCATGATATGGAGGGCAAGGTCTCCCTTGATGCAATTGAACTTTGACAGACTCGGTGTTCGCCAATCCACAGGAAATGGGATTGCAAGTATCTCGGGACGCAGAGGCCCCAGTGAAGTGATTAACAGTATGCGGTCTTAATAGCGATATCCCACATCGGTGGTCCACCTTCGTCGGTTGAGTAGCACTCGAGCATATGCTGCTCTCGCATGTGAGTGAATAAGGCATCCAGTGGACCCCGTTGGCTCAGGCGATCCTTCTTAGCGATAACTGGGCGCACCGTCGACGTCGAAGTGATCCTATACCATTTGCCCCGATGCCTGTGTGGATGACTAACGTCTCTTGGTGTAAAGCCCACGTGGTTCTTTGAGAAAATGACTCGCGGCAGGGCAAATCCTTGGTTGATCTTCATTGGCAACGAGATTATTATGGACTACAACCCCCGCTCTCTCAGCTACCTTCTTCAAGGAGTCCCTCTCTTACTCAAGGGCCACATTCCTCTTAAGGAGATTCAATAGCTGAAAGTCAGCAGTTGAGATTTGGTACGTAGTTATAGCCTCATCCCCTTGGGCAACGTGCTCTTTGTCAGATCGATGTCTCAGGGACGACTGGTCCTGCCGATTGCTGCAGCCTTTTGGATGGCTGCCTTGCGGCCCCAGTTGCTCATGAACATACCTTCGATTGGTCGCTACAGAGTACTTCATGCTCGTCTTCAATGAGTACATCGTTTGTCATATCAGCACCCGCCTTCGAAGGGTTGGTACGAGCCTTCACCATCGAGCGTGTAGATGTCGGCATGATAAAGAAATTGAAGTAGACTTGAAGGAAGACTTGTGGCTTGTCACCACAAGTTGAGTAGGAGTTGATAGAGGTGTGGATAAGACCTCTAATTATATCCCACAAACGGTGTTAAAGATTGTGGTGGAAATTTTCATGCCGTCTTGATCAGAGACTTTGCCCCACAATTCTTGATTGAATTAGATGGTTTGTGGAATTAGAGATTAGAGAATGAGAGATGACATGTCGAGTTGTCGGAGTTCGGTCTTACGACCTATGTCTCCGGATGAGGTGCCACCTGGTTTGCACTATAACGTATGCAAATGGGGGGAGCGTTCTCTCGACAGACTGAGACAAGCTTCTTACAAAGTGGTTGCACAGAGCAATTAAAAGGAAACTAGAAGAAGATCGAGAAGTGAGATTTGACTATGGAATCTTCTCCTCCTTTGATTGAGTGACCAACCCTATTTTCTAAATTCCATGGGGATTCTTTTATTGCTGAAGCATGTACTGATATGGCAGTGATGATGTGGCAATACTAAGGTGGCGCTAATTCTGGGCCTGGGCTTGCATATTTGAGCCGTTGCGCAGGCCCATATGGATCTGGTCTGGTCTGATATAATTTTTGCACCCACAGACATGAGCTTATTTGGGATCATCAGGTCTTCCGATGCCACCTTGGAGCTCTTGGCCTGCTTGTAGGTCGATCATCTTTATAGGTCGGTATGCTTGCAGGTCGACGTGGTAGATTTGCTTCTACTCTCTCTGCAAACTCTATATGGATGCCCACTTGAGTTTGAGGGAGGTGTTAGTTTTATTTATCTTTATTCTTACATGTCTTCTACATTACATGCATTTTTCTTTTATATTGGTACATGTGGCATTCTCATCCATAGGTACCACATCCCTTGTAGGTTGTATATAAGATTGACTATGTGTACCCTCCCGGTCGGCTGCGCAAAGGACGAGGAAAGGGGGGGTCGGCCGCGCAACAGCCTCCCCCCCCTTTCTCTCTTTCGGTCGGCCGCACAACAGGTGAAGAAAGGGGGGGGGGTCGGCCGCGCAATAGCCCCTCCCCCCTTCTCTCCTTCGGTCGGCCGCGCATCAGACAACAAAAGGGGGGGGGGGGGGGGGTCGGCCGCGCAACAACCCCCCCTCCCTCCTTCTCTCCTTCGGTCGGCCGTGCATCAGACAACAAAAGGGGGGGGGGGGGGGGGGTCGGCTGCGCAACAGCCCCCCCCTTCCCTCCTTCGGTCGGCCGCGCATCAAACAACAAAGGGGGGGGTCGGCCGCGCAACAGCCCCCCCTCCCCTCTTTGGTCGGTCGTGCACCAGACGACAAAAGGGGGGGGGGTCGGCCGTGCAACAGCCCCCCCCCCCCCCCCCTCTTTCTCTCGGTCGTGTCGGCCGTGCAACAAGCCAAGGCGCGATGCGGCAGTCGAACCCGGAGATCTCAGAGGCTACGGAGTGCTGACTACGCTCCGAGATTTCCGGCCAAAGTGACTGGGAGTCGACCGCGCGCCACATCATCACTACCGTGGCGGTTGAGCTTATTGCGGGGACACGTCGTTTACTCGCTTCTCGCGGAGCGCCACAACCGTCACCCCACCACTATAAAAGGGGACCTACCCCTTCAGCAAAGGGGAGGGATTCGGGAGGAGACGCTGCCCGTTTTGTCCCGAAATTTGCAGAGATATAAAGGTCGGTCGGTAGTCAGAGCTAGGCTGTCTGCGGAGGTCGGTCGGTAGTCAGAGGCTGTCTTCGGAGGTCGATCTATAGTCAGAGGCTATCTGCAGAGGTCGATCGGTAGTTAGTGGCTGTCTGTAGAGGTCGGTAACTTGAGCGAAACTGCAGAGGTCGGTATTTTGGGTGACCGGTCCTCAGGGTGTAATTGGGGTTAAGGTGAGAGATTGTAACCATTACAAGTGTTATAGTGCATTCTCGCCCCACCCGTGGTTTTTTCCCCTTCAACGTTGCGAAGGGGTTTTTCCATTTAACCACTGTCTTCTTTCTTCTATTTGGCGTGTTAGATTGTGTTCGCCACCCGAACCGCCCGGTTCGACTAAAAACCCCCAACAATCTTGGCGCCGTCTGTGGGATTGGTCTTCGAGACTTCCTACTAGAGCTTTTGACTGTCGACCCATGGGTATCGACCAGTCCGAGGCTACCTGCAACCAGCACGAGTCTACTGACCGACTGACCCGTGGGTGTCGACCGATATGCAGACTTAGAAACCACACGGCTGAAGAACGATGGCCGATGGACCGTATCGTACCCGCTCGACATCGCAGCTCCAGTCCGAAGCCGCGCCACTCGGAGATGTTAATAATGTCGGGCGTCTTGTTCAACCACCAACGGACACGGAGCGTGTAGTCTCGCTGGTGAATCCCATACTGGGGGTCGGGGAGTCCAGTCAGGCTCCGGTAGCAACCCTGGCTCCTCTAACATGGGGTCTATCAGAAGCTTTTCTAGCTACTATGATGATGACCCAGCAAGCTCTTACCGCCCAGCTCCAAACAATGCAGCACAACTACGAGGAGTTGCGTGACTTCGTGCGGGCCGCACTGACGGGTGGTCTACTCAACCAGGGCATGACAACCCAAGCGGGACAGAGCCTTCCTACTCAAGCTACCCCACCAGGGCAAGTGCAGCCGCAACCACTGCCTCAGGTGGAGGTCAGGGTTAATCGCTCGGTGGAGGTCCAAAGTACGAATCCCGATGGGCGGGACTCGAGTAGCTCGGAACCTGTGGAAAGAAACAAGCACGTTCGAGTGGCGTCGGCACACTCGGATGTTTAGTCTCGGCTCGGGGCACCCCCCGACAGCCGCCTGCCTCCAAGCATCACTCGAAGACGGACTCAGCACAAGTGCATCGCCCGAAGCGAGATGGCGAACATCATCGTCAATCGAGTTATAGTCATCACACTCGGATGATGCCGGCCAGTCAGCAGCCAGCCCACACTGCTGATCGGAGGAGCGTACATGAGCATATTCGGGTACATTCGACGGAGTGACTCGGGGATCAAGAAGGAATCCAGCGGGACTGACCGGGGGTCCGAGCTCCCGACCGGCTAGAGGAAGTCGCCATCCAAGGAGCTGCACAGTCACCGCTACTCCGGGAGCCATTCCCTCAAGGATGGAATCCTCCACGCCTTCCCAAGTTTGACGGATCGAAAGACCCGGTAGAGCACATACTGGCTTTCCGGGATGCTCTGGTCCCCGACGAGGATGATCATATTCTCTGCCAGACCTTCGCCAACAGCTTGTCAGGAACACCCCTCGAATGGTTCCACAAGCTCAGGCCCTCATCCATCTCCTCATTCTCGGAGCTGAGCACGCGGTTCATCGACCAATACCGATGCAATCACCGGGAGCTAAAGACTCTGGAGTCACTCTTTGGGATGAGTATGACCCAGAAGGAGACGCTCAGACAATTCTACCATAGGTTCAGGTCCGAATACCTGAGCTTGGCGGACATAGATGGGCAGGATCGCATGGTGATCGTGGCCTTCAAGAACGCCATTCAGCCTACCCAGCTCGTCAACGCATCGCTCATCAAGCGAACCCCAGAGATGATCGACGAGTTATCGCGGTATGTTGAGAAGTACATCAAGATAGAAGACATGGACCGCAAGAGGAAGGCAGTGGAAACTAGGGTCCCGCACCAAGGCTACGCCAAGCCAGCTGCGATGAAGAACGTCAACAAGCAGCAGGGGGAGGCGACACGGCACGAAGCGAAGCGGCAAAGGCAAGATAGGCCAACGAGGCCGTAGTGGAATAGGGAGTTCACGGTACTGAACGCCCCCATAGACCAGATCTTGGAAGCTATCAAGGGCGAACCGTACTTCAAGTGGGTGCAACCGCTTGAACCCAGAGAGAGGGGAGCCATAGATGCATCAAGGTACTGCGAGTACCACCAAGGCCAAGGCCACACTACCTTGCAGTGCCGGGCGCTCAAGCATCATATCGAGGATCTCATTGAGGCCGGCCACCTTGGCTGCTTCATCGACCTCCCTTAACGTAAAGAGACTAAGGCTGTAGGGGAAGTCAAGCGAGGAGCGACGACACAGTGCTTACCGGGTCCCCCGCCAGAAAGGCGCCAGCTTCGAGAGGTAGACGCAGTCTACGGGTACCATGGCCCTGTACCATCATCAAATGCCGTCGATCGACAGGTACGGTGTATTGAACAAGCAAGGCAAGTTCACCATGTGGTGCTCGACCCTGTCATTCGCCCTGAGCCAAGAGTGGAAGCTGCAGTACAGTTTTCGATGGCTAATCTGGTCGGAATAGAGAGGCCTCACAACTATCCTCTGGTTATACGGCTGCAGATAGCAAATTGTCTGGTGAAGAGAATTCTGGTCGACGCCGGTAGTTCGATAGATGTGCTCTTTCTCAGCGCCTTTGATGCCATGCAGCTAGATCGCGGGCAGATGACTGAGTCGTCGTCGACGATAACGGGCTTCACGGGTAAGGCTGCAAGGGTGGTTGGTGAGATCACCCTCCCGATCACAATAGGGCATATCACCAATCTTACCCGGTTCATTATGATTGAAGCCCACTCGGCGTACAACATCATCCTTGGAAGACCATGGCTCCACCACTTGGATGCGGTCCCCTCGTCGGCCCACCAGGTAGTGAAGTTTTGGACCGACAAGGGCGTGATGAGCATTCGAGGTGACCAGTCCTCGGCGGCCAAGTGCGAGCTTAGCGCCATCCATCTGAAGACAACGTGCCAAATCGAGGGAGGAGAACCAGGTAAAGGCGGCACTGAGTTGGGCATCCTCAACCTCTGGACTGCGAAGCGGAGTCAAAAAGCTCCAACGTTCCAGCACCTCGCCCGATCAAGCGTAGGAGTGCGAGGAAGCCAAGCCCTTTGGAAGATCGACCTGTCAGCTGAACTTAAAGAGCTGACAGTGTCAGGGGACCTGCCAAAGACCGACCTGTCAGCTGAACTTAAAGAGCTGACAGTGTTAGGGGACCTACGGAAGATCGACCTGTCAGTTGAACGTAAAGAGCTGACAGTGTCGGGGGACCTGCCGAAGATCGACCAGTCAGTTGAACGTAAAGAACTGACTGTGTCGAGGAACTTGAAGAAGGCCGATCAGTTAGCTGAACTTAAAGAGCTAACTGGTCCGAGTGACCCGATGGAGACTGACCGGTCAGCTGAAGGTAAAGAGCTGAACCTGACGACGCACCCGCAGAAGATCGACCGACCGGTTGAATCTAAAGAACCGGACGAGTCGAAGAAGTCAATGACAGACCTGAACATAGAGTGGGAGGAGTCACCTGCCATCGATCCGATTCTGCCCGTGAACTTAGGATAAGTGGGTCATCCGAAGATAACCTTTCTCGGGTTGCAGCTGCCAAAGCATCACGCCGAAGCTATGACGATATTCCTCAAGGCAAACCAGGATGTGTTCGCATGGTCAGTCAAAGACATGCCGGGAATCCACCCCGAGGTAGCCTGCCACCACCTTAACATTCGAGAAGGAGCCGCTCCTGTACGCCAGAAGCCCCGGTCGCTAGCACCGGAGAAAGCAGCAGCTGTCAACATGGAGGTTGAAAAGTTATTACGAGCGGGCATCATCCGAGAGGCTCAGTACCCGAAGTGGATCGCTAATGTGGTCGCCGTTCCCAAGAAGTCCGGAGCCATATGAGTCTGTATCGATTTCACACACCTTAACCAGGCATGCCCGAAGGACAGCTACCCACTACCACACATCGATACACTAGTAGATTCCACGGCAGGATACGCGAGGCTCTCGTTCATGGACGGGTACTCGGGCTATCACCAGATCCCCATGAATCTAGAGGACCAGGAGCACACCACCTTCGTCACGGGTCGAGGGCTCTACTGCTACAAGATGATGCCATTCTGGTTGAAGAACGCGAGGGCGACGTACCAAAGGCTGGTGAACAAGATGTTCGTCGACCAAATTGGGAGGAACGTGGAGGTCTACGTCGACGACTTACTTGTGAAGAGCCAGGTAGAGGAGGCACATATGCAAGACCTGGAGGAAACCTTCGTAACCCTGCAGAGGTATAGCATGAAGTTGAACCCGGCCAAGTGCTCCTTTGGCATGACGTCAAGAAAATTTCTGGGTTACTTGGTCACCCGACGGGGGATCGAGGCCAACCCGGAGTAGATCCGAGCTTTGGAGGAAATGCCCTCACCCAAGTCACGAAAGGAAGTCCAGAAGTTGACCGGATGAATCAACGCCCTCAACCGCTTCATATCCAAGTCCTCAGACCGGTGTCGGCCCCTGTTCGAGAAGCTGAGCAAGCTTGCACCTTTTGACTGGGACCAACGCTGCGAAGAAGCATTTCAGGAGCTGAAGACGTACCTTGGCCAACCCCCTATCTTGACAGCCCCCCAGCCTGGTGCAACGCTAGGGGTATATCTTCCGGTGTCGGAGGCAGCAATCAGCGCTGTACTGATATGTGAACGTGAAGGAGCGGAGAGGCATGTCTACTACGTCAGCCGTATCATGACGTCAGTTGAAACTAGGTATATGCGGATCGAGCAAGTGGCCCTGGCATTAGTGTACGTGTCAAGGAGACTTCGCCCATACTTCGTTGCTCACCCCATCGAGGTCATCACCGAGCACCCCCTGAAGGAAGTACTGGATAACTCTACTCGGGCAGGTCGGCTAAGCAAGTGGGATACAGAACTGCAAGAGTTTGGCCCTCGGTACGTACCTCGGAAAGAAATCAAGGGCCAAGCACTTGCAGACTTCCTCAGCGATTTCCCGGTGGAAGACACTCCACCGGTGCCAGAGACGTTAGAAGACCTGTCGGTAGCTGCCAGTCGACCCATGGGAGTCGATGCGACAACAATACAGGAGGAGGACGAAGAAGAACGATAGAGATTATTCATGGACGGCTCGTCATGCACGATCGGGAGTGGTGTGGGGGTAGTCCTAGTAACCCCCGACCACACGAAACTCAAAAAATCAGTGCGGCTACTGTTCCCGAAGTCGAACAACGAAGCTGAGTACGAGGCGATGCTGACAGGACTGGAGATGGCAACCGCGCTGGGGGTGACCAGCTTACAGGTCTACGGCGACTCCAAACTGGTGATCAATCATTTTATCGGCAGATACAAAGCCCACGACACAAGAATGCAAGCTTACCTGAAGCTAGCCCGGGAGTTGATCGCCAAGTTCGAGAACATAAACTTCCACCAGTTCCCCAGGGCGGAGAACAAGCAGATAGATGCTCTTGCTAATCTAGCATCGGTACTCAGAGAAGACAGAGAAAAAAGAGTCTTCATCGAGGTGCAAATTGACCCCTGAACAGCCGATCGCGCAGAAGATAGTCACCTGGTGGGGAGGACGCAAGCCATTGAAGCGGCCTATACTATTACGGCCGGAGCTGATTGGGTAGCCAACATGAAGAAATACCTACTGTTGGAAATAAATTCTTGGCAGAGGCCCGCAGCGGAAGTAATGGGAAGGTCCGAGGTCCGTGAGCGGTGTGCGTTACATATCAAAATTTCCATCGAAACGATCTACATATGCGTGTATGAATCTAGCATGGCATCTACGCGAACCCCTAACGACGATCTAACGCGAAAGAATAATCTAGCATGCATGCATGTTCTAATTATGTTAGATCTACTTGTTAGAGATCATACCTGCGTGCGGATTCTTTCACCGCGACAAATTTCTTCTTTGTCGATGAAGACGGGCTCGGATCTGCTCGATATAGCTTCGGTGCGATGGCCATAACTTTCTGCTCTGAAATCCGATTGGGCTGAAATTTGGACTGCAGATAGCCAACTTCGAGACACAACATTTGCAACAAGTTTCATATCGTTTGGACTTCTGTAGCTCCCGAAATTGTAGAAACAACACTAATTTTCTGTGCAGATTCTGGACAACAAAAGGTTGCAGGAGACGTCTTCTAGTTCACCCGATCTCACACGATGCACGGAACCTCATCGATGGATCTATGAGTGCCTCCATACGACGAGCCTTCTCCTTCTATGAAACACCACGCGAGGAAGACGAGTCGCCATCCAATGGCGCAAGCGAGGGAGAGAGAGACGAGAGAGGAGATAAGAAGAGAGGAGAGGGGGCGACTAGGGTTTCCCCATGCCATGGCCGGCCCTATGGCTTGCATGGCTTCATGATTTCATCCCCCCTTCTCTCCCTATGCCTTATATAGGGCCGGCCTTATCCTTATGGATAAGCCTAGCGGATAATGGTTGATTGATTCAAACATTCTCCCTATATATCTCTTCTTTATCTCTATCTTTTCCTTGTTTTCGAAAACGATCAAAACCAGCCCGTTTTCTGCGCCTCATGACCAGACCTATCATCAGAGGCAACAACCTCCTGAAACCAATAGGGCCGGCCTTGACCAGTCTCTCAACACTTAGGGCCGGCCCCCTTAGTACATAGTGACGCATGGTATGACCAAAACGCCCTTATGTCAATAGTTGGTCGTTCCTCGTGTACGAGACTTTGCAAGACACACATAAGTGAAGTGCACCAGTGATTTCACTATTCTCTGAGGTTCCCGTAGGGTACCCCTAGTGAAGTCAACTAGTCAACTCGCAACATGTCCCGGTGCATCGCACCCATGTGGCAAAGTTCACTTATGACAAGGAATTGCTACATGCGTCTCTGCACTAACCTAGGGTTTCCCCTTAGTACACACACGTAGCTACGCATCTACCATGCACTAGTGCGAAGCACTCACGGAGCGTAGGCTTGGACTTCTTGCTTCCTCTAACTGCGTTCTATGTTTCGATGAGATGGTATAAGAACCGTACATAATGTCGATAAGGTGGAACCTTCAGGGACCAGGGTTCATGGCTTCCAACTCAGACTCGATCGACACACTACCCAAGTATACCATCGATCCTCTGAGTCCGAGTTAACCTGCGTAGCCACCCAGAGTGCGATGCAGGTTGCACTCCAATTCCCCCGGACTTACTATGTTCTCCCTCATACCCCTGCTGTCCGCTTAGTATGGTAAACTCGTTGTCCCTCTAACTGGTGCCATGATGCAACTCAAGCGGTGGAGAATACCGTCAGACTCGAGTGCTCATATGACTCGGTTCCTTCCAGGTTGACCATATACATCGTACCTCCGATTACTCTTCCGAGCAACCGGATCCGTCATCAGTCCAACTGATGACCACCTGGCCAGGGTTTAATACGACGTAGGTCAGACCAAGGAATGCACCTCCCGTTAGGGGTGTGGATAGCCTGCAGGAGTGACATGCTGATGCAACGCCAGCCGGGTAACCCAGTACACCGTGGTTTTGGATCACTTCATCCGGATCCTCACACATTGGTGCGCCAAAGCACCACACAACTGGTTAGTCCACCAGACATGGTTCCTCAGGGTTTAGGACCGTTTTACCCTAAGCAGAAACATGGGTTAGTGCACCGGTGTCTGCTCATCGATTTGTGCACCGTGTTGGTTCTGTTCGGCCATAGACACTGTGCCTGGTAATGACCGTGGTGGAGACACCCATGCTCTGTCATCCCAACAGCTTATCCTGATAGGGCGACCAACCCTAATCAGAGCTGCGAACGTATTTAGGTTACATGGGACCAGTCCCTTGAGTCTCCCACTTAAGTGGATTACCATATAGCTATGGCTCTCTGTTCTGTAATCAGAACACGTACTAAGGTACGTACCAATATGCATTCCTATACTATCAACCATACATAGCTAAACTATAGGTTTTTACGAGCTGTAGACCTCACCAATTCTAACACCTACTTGATGGGATACTACCGGAGGACGTCGATGATGCCTGAAGAACCAAAGCGCACGCTCCAAGATACACCCTCATCGACGATGAGTTGTACAAGCGCTCGTTTGGCGGACCGTACCTCAAGTGCCTCACGAAGGAACAAGCAGTAGAAATCATGAGGGAGATACATGAAGGAGGATATGGGAACCACTCCGAAGGAAGAGCCCTAGCACGGAAGATAAAGCTGCAGGGCTACTACTGGCCCACCATGGAATCAGATGCGGGGGGATATGTGAAGAGGTGCCTGCAATGTCAAAAGCATGCTCCCTCCATACACCAACTGGCAGAAGAGCTACACTCGATATCCAGCCCTTGTCCCTTCAAACAGTGGGGGTTGGATATTTTGGGCCCCTTCCCGACGTCGCCCAATCGAAGGAAGTTTCTCCTCGTCGCCACCGACTACTTCACCAAGTGGGTGGAGGCAATTCCGCTGCTGAAGATTAGAGAAGTTCAAGTAGGAAAGTTCTTGTGGAGCAGCATCATCTGTCGATTCAGACTACCGTGGGCTTTTGTTGTAGACAACGGGCGATAATTCGACGCGGAATCAATTAAGAAGTTCTGTGCCAGCAACAACATCAAGCTGCTCTTTTCTACACCGCGGTACCCTCAGAGCAACGGGCAAGCAGAGTCGACGAATCACGCCATTCTGGACATACTGAAGAAGAAGCTGGAGCAGAAGAAGGGTTTGTGGGAAGAGGCTCTACCCGGAGTTCTATGGGCCTACCAGATGACACTGAAGCGACCGACGAGAGAGTCCCCGTTCAGCCTTACCTACGGCTCCGAAGCCGTCCTACCAACAGAAATACTGGTCCCAACACAGCGAACAGTCGTAGCTGCTGACCCGGAGCTGAATGACGAACTCCTACTTGATGGCCTAGACCTGCTGGAAGAGAAGAGGGAAAGAGAGAGAGAGCGCGCCTAGCCAATTACCATCAGGCCATTAAGAGGGCGTATGACCGCAAAGTTAGAAGGTGGATATTCAAACAGGGGGACCTGGTCATACGGAAGGTCTTCGACAAGACCAAGGAGCCGGAAAGTGGCAAGCTGGGAGCTACTTAGGAAGGACCATACATCATCGATGGTATGGGGAAGAATGGAGCCTATCGCCTGAAGACTCAAGACGAAGATGCACTAGCAAGGCCACGGAATGCGACCAATCTGCGCAAGTTCTACCAGGGTAGCTAAATGCGAGAGACGCTTGTAATCGTTTTGTAATTCCGGATCTACTCAATAAAGATGCGTTTGCTCAGTAGTCTTGTTTGTGCATGAGTATAACCGTTAACTAACGCAATTCAAACCAAGTGGTACATAACACTCCGAGCGAGTTCTACCACTTGGCCGACCGGGCGACAAGTCCCTGCGAAGGGCGAGACCGGCCGGTGAACACCTGGGAAGATCGGTCGACAGACCCCGCCGGGGTACGACCGGTCGACCAACCTAAACCAAGTGGTACATAACACTCTGAACGAGTTTTACCACTTGGCCGACCGGGTGATAGGTCCCTACAAAAGGGCAAGACCGGCCGATGAACACCTGGGAAGATCGGTCGACAGACCCCGCCGAGGTACGACCGATCGACCAACCTAAACCAAGTGGTACATAACACTCCGAACGAGTTCTACCACTTGGCCGACCGGGCGACAGGTCCCTGCGAAGGGCGAGACCGGCCGGTGAACACCTGGGAAGATCGATCGACAGACCCCACCGGGGTACGATCAGTCGACCAACCTAAACCAAGTGGTAAATAACACTTCGGGCGAGTTCTACCACTTGGCTGATCGGTCGACAGGTCCCTGCGAAGGGCGTGACCGGCCGGTGAACACCTGGGAAGATTGATCGACAGACCCCGCGGGGGTACGACCGATCGACCAACGCAAGCAAGAAAGGGTATATCACCCCCTGCTAATATGAGGGCCAGATTTTGGTCGCACGTCGTCAATGTGTAATTAAAGTACAAAGGTCAAATTTTGATTGCACATCGTCGATGTGTAGTTATGCACGTCGTCGACGTGTAGTTAAAACATGAAAGCCAAATTTTAATGACACGTCGTCGACGTGTACTTAAGATGCAAGATCGATAAGAGAAAGATTGCAACCATGGCATTCAGATAGATCACACTAAAGGTTTCAATACAAACGAGAATGTAGTTTTATTACATCACAAAACAAGACAGCAAGCGGGAGCGGTCAGTCGTCTGCGCCAGCTTTCCACTACCCCGGTGGGAGCTTGCTGCGTAGCTTGGCAACCTTCTTACGGTTAGAATTGGTGAGGTCTATAGCTCGTAAAAACCTAGTGTTTAGCTTTGTATGGTTGATAGTATAAGATTGCATCTTGGTACGTACCTTAGTACGTGTTCTGATTACAGAACAGAGAGTCATGACTACATGGTAATCCACTTGAGTGGGAGACTCAAAGGACTGGTCCCATGTAACCTAAATACATTCGCAGCTCTGATAAGGGTTGGTCGCCCTATCAGGATAAGCTGTTGGGATGATAGAGCGTGGGTGTCTCCACCACGGTCATTACCAGGCACAATGTCTGTGGCCGAACGGAACCAACACGGTGCACAGATCGGTGAGCAGACACCGGTGCACTAAACCGTGTTTCTGCTTAGGGTAAAACGGTCCTAAACCCTGAGGAACCATGTCTGGTGGACTAACCAGTTGTGTGGTGCTTTGGCGCACCAATGTGTGAGGATCCGGATGCAATGATCCAAAACCATGATGTCATGGGTTACCTGGCTGGCGTTGCATCAGCATGTCACTCCTGCAGGCTATCCACACCCCTAACGGGAGGTACGTTCCTGGGTCTGACCTACATCGTATTAAACCCTGGCCAGGTGGTCATCAGTTGGACTGGTGGCGGATTTGGTTGCTCGGAAGAGTAATCGGAGGTACGATGTATGTGGTCAACCTGGAAGGAATCGATTCATATGAGCACTCGAGTCTGACGGTATTCTCTACCGCTCGAGTTGCATCATGGCACCAGATGGAGGGACATCGGGTTTACCATACTAAGCGGAGAGCAGGGGTATGAGGAAGAACACAGTAAGTCCGGGGGAATTGGAGTACAGCCTGCGTCGCACTCTGGGTGGCTACGCAGGTTAACTCGGACTCAGAGGATTGATGGTACACTCGGGTAGTGTGTCGATCGAGTCTGAGTTGGAAGCCATGAACCCTGGTCCCTGAAGGTTCCAACTTATTGACATTATGTATGGTTCTTATACCATCTCATAGAAACATAGAACGCAGTTAGAGGAAGCGAGAAGTCCAAGCCTATGCTCCGTGAGTGCTTCGCACTAGTGCACGGTAGATGCGTAGCTACGTGTGTGCACTAAGGGGAAACCCTAGGTTAGTGCAGAGACGCATGTAGCAATTCCTTATCATAAGTGGACTTTGCCACATGGGTGCGATGCACCGGGACATGTTGTGAGTTGACTAGTTGACTTCACTAGAGGCACCCTACGGGAACCTCAGAGAATAGTGAAATCACTGGTGTACTTCACTTATGTGTGCCTTGCAAAGTCTCATACACGAGGAACGACCAACTAGTGACATAAGGGCGTTTTGGTCATACCATGCGTCACTATGTACTAGGGGGGCCGGCCCTTAGTGTTGAGAGACTGGTCAAGGCCGGCCCTATTGGTTTCAGGAGCTTGTTGCCTCCGATGAAAGGGCCGGTCATGAGGCGCAGAAAACGGGCTGGTTTTGACCGTTTTCGAAAACAAGGAAAAGATGGAGATAAAAGAAGAGATATATAGGGAGAGGTCAATCCTATCCGCACTAGACTTATCCATAATCCTAGGGCCGGCCCTATATAAGGAATAGGAGAGAGGGGGGGGCGGCATTATGAGGCCATGTATGGTGCAAGGCATAGGGGGCCGGCCAAGCATGGGAAACCCTAGCCCCTCTCCTTTCTTCTCCTCTCATTTCTCGTCTCTCTCTCCCTCGCTTGCGCCATTAGATGGCGACTCGTCTTCCTCACGTGGTGTTTCATAGAAGGAGAAGGCTCGTCGTATAGAGGCACTCAGAGATCCATCGACGAGGTGCCGTACATCGGGTGAGATCGGGTGAACTAGAAGGCGTCTCCCGCTACCTTTTGCTGTCCAGAAGCTGCACATAAAATCAACATTGTTTCTGTGATTTTGGGAGCTACAGAAGTCCAAACGACATAAAAGTTATTATAAACGTTGCATCTCGAAGTTGGCTACTTGCAGTCCAAATTCATCCCAATCGGAGTTCGGAATAGAAAGTTATGGTCGTCGCACCGAAGCTATGTCAAGCAGATCCTAGCCCGTCTCTATCGACAAAGAAGAAATTTATCGCGGTGAAAGAATCCGCACGCAGGTATGATGTCTAACATGTAGATCTAGCATAGATAGAATATGCATATATGCTAGATTGTTCTTTCACGTTAGATCGTCGTTATGGGTTCGCGTAGTTGCCATGCTAGATTCATACACACATATGTAGATCGTTTCGATGAAAATTTTGATATGTAACGCACACCGCTCATGGTCCTCGGACCTTTCACTTTGCTTCCGCTGCGGGCCTCTACCATGGATTTATTTCCAGCAATTGGTATCAGAGCACGCTAGTGGTGTGCATTTCATGTTTTTTCTTGAAACCGTCATGTGCACGCATGAATAGTATGTGCTGCCATCGGGGTTCTATGAGTAGATCATGCATAGTATATTTTGTGTGTTCTATGAATTGTTCTTGCAGGGCGCCGCTTCTAAAATAATCTAGATTTGTGATTGCTTGCTACCGGGGGTCGGACCCCGTATTAGCGAATTTGTCTGGATGTATTTTCTTCTGTGTGTGGATAGATTTTAGAGCCATAGTCGGGCAAGTGGTGGAAGTTTACCACCCTTAATTCCCAAGTTTTTTGCTAGGTTTGTTTTCCTTTTCGTTCTAGGAAATTATATACGAGCGAGCACTTGCTCGAAGCGTACTAGAGCTTTTTCGGTTAGAGATTGAAGATGAGGACTTAACGTGGAGATCCACCACCGGGAGGATGAGCGGAACCTTGGAGGACGATGGCGATCCGGCGAAGCATACACGATGACGGAAAAGGGCAGAAAGCATCAGGAGATCGTATACAGAGGCTTGCACTAGATCGAGGAGCCTTGCGAAGGAGACAGAGAGCCTGCGCTGTGCTAGTCAGGTTCAGGGGTCGGACCCTGAACTTGATTCAGTTGTGTGCTTGTTTCTTTCAGTAGTTCTTTATATTTCTGTAGAGAACCCCGATGCGATAATTTAATTATCTGTGTTAGAGGGATGCCCTTTCTCCTCGGGTCCTAGCGACCTTATTAGGATAGGATTCCACTAGTGATGCCTATTATTTAATTGGCCCTTACTAATAGCAAGAATTCCTCACATTTGGTTATGCCACCATTAGGTCAACACCCGATTAGTCGGGTATGCCTATTTGGCTAGCATCGAAACCTAGAATGAGTTGGAATTGTACTATGACATCATTCGTCAAATTTATAAGCGAGGCATCATGGTAGTGGAAGATCTTTCCTGTCAGTCTGACCTTAGGTTAGGCTCCAGGGCATTAGTGTGATAGCCAAGTTTGCGAAGCATCGATGTTCTTGGGATATGTAATGTGACCCTTGAGTGGAGAAATCCACTTGGGGCAGGGACTATGATATTCCGAGATCGATTAATGCTTTACGAAAGGCTTGAAACGCTAGTGGGAGCACGGTATGACCAGGGTCTAGTGTATAGGTTGTCGTGACCTTAGTATACACTCATACTTGCATAAAATAACCCTCAAATTTAATAAGGGATGCAAGAGAGGAATTTTAGAGATCCCCTGGCCTCCACAGCCAATCACTTCGTGCTCGGGTGGGAGGGCATAACTCAACAACCCCCTCGGGTGAGAGCTGTGTTTTTCCATGCCAAGCTACTTAGTGATCTCCCTCGGGATATGGCGGTTACGGCGCCAAGGGTTCAGGCTTTACTCACCCTCGTGGGGGCCGTTAGAACTTTCGTTCCGTAATTGCCTAGGCTCGTGGTTAAGCATCCGAAGTATACGTGAGGTATTCGTTGCGAAGACAATGGTGATCACGTGATACTGGCCAAAAGATAACCATGGTTCATCAAAGCCCTTAGTTGGCAGATTTGGATAGGGTCAAGGGAAAGGCCCGTGTAAGCGGATGACCTGCACACTGCCCCCTCGGACAGGTGCAGCCTATTCCGAGATCTTACATACATGGTTAATTAATCCATAGACGTGTCTTCGCTGTGAGGGTAGCACTGACATTTGGATATAATTAGCTTGTTTTAAAAATCCATAAAATAAGTTATTTTCTACATTCATTTTCATTCAACCATATAGTTCCCCTATCTGCTATCCCATAAGAGAACCAGTTATCGGGTCTTTAACTACGTAAAGCGGAAGCACTATCTTTAGCTTATGCTTAGGGTAGTAAACGTACATTGGCTAGCAATCTAAATATCCCTATACTAGATCTAACGGGTCCAGATATCACTAGGGCACTAACTAGGGCATATGACGACTAGCGAGAGTCTGAGGAGATGTGCAAGTTCTGTGTTATAGCAAACTTGCGGACAACTCTTTAGAAGCGAGTCAAAGATATGTCGGGTCTTCTCTAATAAAGTTTTACTTGCATAAGATGTTTGAAAGACGGAGTCGGTAGACTCATCGCTTTTCCACTAAGATACTTGTCGGTACTGAGATGTCTGAGGGTATGCTTGTTCGGGAACACATACTTGAGTTCCAGATCGAACTAGATTCCACAGACATAGTACCAGATGACGAGGTGGTGGAAGACGTCTGCCTTGCATCCTTGTCTGGAACCTTTGAAGGCGTTATCAAATATTTTAGCTTTAACAAGTTAGAGATGATAAATGTAGAACTTCTAAGGAGATTTCCAAGAGGCATAGGATGGGATCAAGATTAAAGGCAAAGCCTTTAGTGCTTAACCTAGGTCTTCTATAGAAGAACCTAAGGGAGTAACTTATAAGAGATCGAAAACTATTCTAGTGCAGAAACTGGTGTGGACTCCTAAGTCTAGTGACGCCAAGGACGGAAGTGTTTCCGCTGTGGCAAGGATAGGGGGTATTTGAAGATTGAGTATGGCCTCAGGATGTTAGGAGTTGAGTCGCTATCTAGTAGCAGTTCTTATGCTTCTTGGAATGTAGACTTCAGGTCTACAGAGATTCAAGGAAAGCAGAAGGCTACTTTATAGTGAATTAATCCTAACATAGGTACTGATGCCATGAGCCGCTGCGGAAGCTGTTATATATGATTATCTTAGTTTTTTCGAAACACAGATTTTGATTTTTAGAGATGTAGTTCTGTTTCCTCTTTGATAAATGAAGTTTTTAGTTTTAGACAGCACCGTAGGTGTGTATCTTAAACTAAATTGATAGCTTCATAGTTAGAGAAATAAATCAGAAAAATCTCTTTGTTTTTAATCCTAATTCGGAAATAGATTTCATGACAGCTGCAGCGTCTAATTAAAATTCATCTAAATCCTTCGGAGAATCTATCCCATTTGTGACCCCTCTGATTTAGTTATTCTGCCTTAGATAAATTCAGAGATAAAAGAAGGCCGAGTTTCTGTTCACAGATTCATCAGAGATCCTTCTAACCTATGAGTATTATTTGGAAGGCAGAATAACTAAAAGGGCCACAAAGGTATGGGAGTTAGTTAATTTTGACGTCTATGGTTCCAAGAGCGTCCAGACGATAGGAGTCTCTTCGATTTAAACGAAGAATAAGTCACTATCGGACGAGTTCCATAGGATCCTGAAGGAGCATGGGATTATCTCCCAGTTAAATGCTCCTAGGATGAAACGTCAGAATGAAGTCTCCGATAGAAGGAATCGGACTCTGTTTGACATGGTCCGTAGTATGATGAATATTGCCAAGTGTACTACCCACCTTTTGATGGGGTTATACCTTAAAACAGTAGCTTATATCTGAAACTATCTCTCATCTAGATCAGTACCTCAGACCTATAGAGAGCTATGGTCTAAGCGAAAGCTGACACTATAGTGTCTCGAGATATAGGGTTGTCCTGCACTTGTGCAAAAGGAAAAGAGGGATGAGATGAAGATGTAGTTCCAGGTATATCTGTTTGTAGGTTACCCTTAGGAGGCATAAGGTGGACTGTTTTATGATCTTGAGGTTAGGAAGGTTATCGTTTCTACGAACACCATCTACCTAGACCAGGATTATATTATAGACCATAAGTTTATCAGTAAGGTAGTTCTGGGTAAACTACTGGGTACTGGTAGAGAGTGCGCATCTGAAAACGTAGTGGGAGTAGATGATACAAGAAACTAGTATACCAGACACTGTAGAAACGATTCACTTTGTACTACCACCACCTCATCGTTGTGGGAGCATCAGAGCTCCTGAAAGATACTATGGAGAAACTTCGATAGTTAATCCAGAGTTTCAGGAGGATGATCCCTAGAGCTACGAAGAAGTAGTGGGAGCTTCTGACAGCTCTGACTGACAAAAGACCATGGAGGCAAATTTGCATCAATGTCCCTTGGAACAGTCTTGACACTTATAGCACTATCACCCTTCAGGGTGTAGGAGGTGTATAAGAAGAGCACCCGATTAAGACTTAAGTAGCTAGATTAGTTACCAAAAGAGAAGGGATTGACTATGTCAAAACCATCTCACTGGTATCTATGCCTAAGTCTATAACGGATCCTCTTAATCTATCACAGCCCATTATAGTTGGGAGATCTGGTTGATGGATGTCAAAACAGCTATTCCCTAACGGGAATTTGGAAAGGACATATGAATAATGTAGCCTCAGGCTTTGTGTCAGTAGGTTAGGAAGATATGGAATGCAAGTTGCAACGGTCCATTTATAGACTGATGCAAGCATCCAGGATGGAATGTCTATTTTGATCAAGGGAATCCGCTCACACGGATTTGACCAGAATGAGGATAAACCAAGTTGGTACAAGAAAGGTGAAATAGCTACAAGGGTGTATTTAGTACTTTACGTTAACGATATTCTACTGATTGAAAATGATGTAAGAATATTATTTACGGTAAAGGTTTGTAGTAATCACAATTCGATGTGAAAGACCCTAGTGAGACGAGTTATGCTCTGGGAATCAAGGTAACTCGAGATAACCAGAGCAAGGTTCTCTTGCTGTCACAGGCTACGCATGAAGATAAGATTCTAGCCAGATTCGTTTTACGATGCTAGATATCTATTGCGCAGCAGGATTCATGGGTCGGTTTCAGTCGAACCTGGGTCCAAATCACTGGACTAAAGTGAACGATATACTCAGAAATCCTCATTAAGTGAGGATTATGAGTTAGCTTGCACTTTACAGGTCCTGATATCGATTGGATGCACAGGGTCTGACTTTGGTGTCAGATATGTATTCCAGAGAATCGATTTCATGAATTATTTTTATTTTGGGATTAGAAGCGGTTGTTGGTAGAGTGTGAAGCAAGAGTGCATCACAGACTCTACCACAGAGGCTTAGCACGTTGTTGCGTGTGAGGTAGTATATCAGGTGGTAAGGCTTAGGAAGTTCTTTGAGAACTTGGGACACGTACCAGAGGCTCAGTTATCTGTTGTTATAATAGAAGAGCAGTAAGCAAGGTCCAAGGAGACTAGGCACCACCGTGAGGGGAAACCCATCAAGTACAAACTCCATTTGATCTAACAGTTATAGGAGGAAATGCAAGTAGCTGTACTGAGGTGGAATCTACAGACAATGTTGCCAATTCCTTTAGGGAATTCCTGCAAAGACTTTTGGGCAGCATGTAGAAGCTACAGAGCTCAATACCGTTATTCATCGTTAGACCTAGTGGGAGATTGTTAGAATTGGTGAGGTCTATAGCTCGTAAAAACCTAGTGTTTAGCTTTGTATGGTTGATAGTATAAGATTGCATCTTGGTACGTACCTTAGTACGTGTTCTGATTACAGAACAGAGAGCCATGGCTACATGGTAATCCACTTGAGTGGGAGACTCAAGGGACTGGTCCCATATAACCTAAATACGTTCGCAGCTCTGATAAGGGTTGGTCGCCCTATCAGGATAAGCTGTTGGGATGACAGAGCGTGGGTGTCTCCACCACGGTCATTACCAGGCACAGTGTCTGTGGCCGAACAGAACCAACACGGTGCACAGATCGGTGAGCAGACACCGGTGCACTATACCGTGTTTCTACTTAGGGTAAAACGGTCCTAAACCCTGAGGAACCATGTCTGGTGGACTAACTAGTTGTGTGGTGCTTTGGCGCACCAATGTGTGAGGATCCAGATGCAGTGATCCAAAACCACGGTGTACTGGGTTACCCGGCTGGAGTTGCATCAGTATGTCACTCCTGCAGGCTATCCACACCCCTAACAGGAGGTGCGTTCCTTGGTCTGACCTACATCGTATTAAACCCTGGCCAGGTGGTCATCAGTTGGACTGGGGGCAGATTCGGTTGCTCGGAAGAGTAATCGGAGGTATGATGTATGTGGTCAACCTGGAAGGAACCGAGTCATATGAGCACTCGAGTCTAACGGTATTCTCCACCGCTCGAGTTGCATCATGCCACCAGATAGAGGGACAGCGGGTTTACCATACTAAGTGGAGAGCAGGGGTATGAGGGAGAACATAGTAAATCCGGTGGAATTAGAGTGCATCCTGCGTCGCACTCTGGGTGGCTACACAGGTTAACTCGGACTCAGAGGATCGATGGTACACTCGGGTAGTGTGTCGATCGAGTCTGAGTTGGAAGGCATGGACCCTGGTCCCTGAAGGTTCCACCTTATTGACATTATGTACGGTTCTTATACCATCTTATCGAAATATAGAACGCAGTTAGAGGAAGTGAGAAGTCCAAGCCTATGCTCCGTGAGTGCTTTGCACTAGTGCACGGTAGATGCGTAGCTACGTGTGTGCACTAAGGGGAAACCCTAGGTTAGTGCAGAGACGCATGTAGCAATTCCTTGTCATAAGTGGACTTTGCCACATGGGTGCTGTGGGGGGAAATTTCCGAGCCGCCTTGATCGGGAACCCCGCCCCACAGCCTTGATTGAATGTGGATGGTTTGTAGAGTTAAAGAGATGGGAGAATAGATAGAGAGAATAAAGAGCGATGACACAAGGATTGGTGACGGAGTTCGGCCTTACGACCTACGTCTCCGGGCGAGAGGTGCCATCTGATCTTCACTATAATTTGAATATAAAGGGTTGAGCGTTCTCTCGACAGGCCGAGAGAAGCTTCGTACAGTGGGGTTGCACGGAGCAACTAGAAGAGAACAAGGTGGGGAGAATAGAGCTCTAGCACTTGCTCTGGGATCCTCCTCCTCTCATTGAATGGCCAACCCCCTTCCTGGATGCCTTGGGGGTCCTTTTATAGCGTAGGCGCGTGCCCGATATGGCAATGATGACGTGGCGCTGATGACATGGCACTGGTTCTGGGCCTCCTTGCTAGGCCCTTATTGGGCCGTTGTTCGGGCCCAATAAGGGGTAGGGCTTGATCTGCGAGCCTCGTAGAGTGGGCCCATGTGAGCCCAGGCGAGCTTACCCATTTGGGCCGTTGCGCGGGCCCATGCTGCTCTGATCTGGTCCGGTACAATTTTTGCACCCACAGTTACCCCCTCCCAGTCGGGTCAGGACCCCCTGGGTCGGCTGGGATTCCAAGGTGCAAACGCTTTAGGATCCTTGCGCGGTTGGCGAGGGTTGTCGGTGCCGCGGTTCGCATTAGCAGAGTCTCCTTCTGCCGATGCCGAGACCCTTTTGGCGCGGGCCAAAAGTCTCGGTTTTGCAAGGGGGCGTTTCTGAAAAAACAGTGCGTTTTCCGACCGAGTGGATACCGAGAGGGTACCGAGTGCATACCGAGTGGGTACCGAGAGCATACCGGGTGGGTACCGAGACCCTTTTGGTGCAGGCCAAAAAGTCTCGGTTTTGCAAGGGTGTGTTTCCGAAAAAACAGTGTGTTTTCCGACCGAGTGGGTACCGAGAGGGTACCGAGAGCATACCGAGAGCATACCGAGAGGGTACCGAGACCCTTTTGGTGAAAGAACAGCTTTTTCCTTTTTCCTTTCTTTCTCTCTTTCCTTATTCTCTTGGCCGAAGGGGAATTCGTTCGAATCGCAGATTGCTGGAATCAGAGTCCGGCTGCATCACAGCCGCCCCATGGCACCCAACGGATAATCCGCAGCGTGCCCCGCTCTCTCTTTACTCTTTGGTTCACGAGATTGCAGCGTACTCCCCCCCCCCCCGCTCTCTGTTTCCTTTCTCTCTCTCTCTTTCCTCTTTTTGGTTTTCAGTCGCGTGAGAGAGAGCAGCGTCCCTCTCTCTCTTTCCTTTCTCTCTCTCTCTCTCTTTGCTCTTTGGCTTCTCCATCTCCTCTGGTCATAGAGGCAGCAACAACGGTGGCGGCTGTAGGTGGCAGGCGTGAGGTGGTGCGGTAACGGTGGCTGGGAGGTGCGGGCGATGCATGCGCAGGCGGGCGGGAAGCTGCGGGTACGGGTGCTGGTAGTTTGCCACCGTCACCGCCGCCTTCTCCGACTGAACGATCGCGTCGAAGAAGAAGTAGGGGTGAGCGGCTACGGCGCCAGAGGGGACTGCGATGGGGCCCGGGTAGTGTTGGAAGGGGAACCGGGAGGCGCCGCGGTGGATGAGGTCCAGATCCAGCGAAGGAGGGAAGGCAGCCGGCAGACTGGGGACGACGGCGGCGGCTGGGTAGCGGCTGGAGGACTCGACGGTGCTACTCTGGCTGCTGGGGCTCCCTCCACCGGCGCCCCCACCGCTGGGGCTCTGGTACGCGGTGCCCTCCGCGTAGGGGAAGGTCGTCTTGGCCTTGGATCCGTGGAACTCCCGCGCCGCGGCGTCGTAGGCCCTCGCCGCCTCCTCTGCCGTGTCGAAGGTCCCCAGCCACACCCGGCTCTTCTTCCCGGGGTCCCGTATCTCCGCCGCATACCTCCCCCACGGCCTCTTCCTTACCCCCCTGAAATGCATCTCCTTCACCTGCCCACCTCCTCCTCCGTCGTTGGCCTTCTCTCTCGGCGCCATAGAAAGAACGGTAACCCCCCCCTCTGTCTTTCTTCGGTTTGTTTCCTTGGACATGGTGGGACGAGGAGAAGCGGAGAGTGGATACGGGTGCTGGGGCAGTCCGGCGCTCAGGTCGGAGTGGCGCAGCAGCAGCGGAGCAAAGGCTGACACGGGCCGATCGTAAATGGTGCGGAGCACATGGGGTTCCAAGCGGGGCTCGGGCTTCAAAGAAAAGAGAGCTACAGCAGCGGCAGCAGGCGATCTCCCTCTCTCTTCTTCTGTGTGACGAGAGGGAAGTATGAGGGGGATCAGACATCTCCCTCTCGCTGTTGTTGCGCGTCGAGGGTGCACGTGGGGGGGTGGAGTCGGATCTCCTCCCCATGGTACTGCGAGCCGGAGGAGAAAAGAGAAGGGGGGAGGGAGCAGCGTTCGACCTCCCCCGAGTGTTGCCGGAGCCGTCCATCGCCCTCACGCTGCAGCAGTCGCGCCGGAGAAGAGAGATCAGGGGGTTCGGCCGCCTCTGCTTCCTCTTCTTTGTCTGTGGTTGCACAGCAACCAGGGGCACGCGCATGGGGTTCGGCTGACCACCTCTGGGTTGGCTTGGGCTGCTGCAAAGAGGACACGCAGGGTTACCTTGGGTCGCTGTGAGACAGCACGCATGGAGGGGTTGCCTCGGTCCGCTGCGAGACGGAGCGCGTGGAGGGGGAGGACGAGTTCGGTTCGTCATTGTCGCCGCGTGACGAATTTCATGAGGAGCATGCGCGGGAGGGTGTTTGGTTCATTCGACCCCCTATTCCCATTATGATCGGTTGTCGCCAAAAGCATCTACGCACGGGCCGGGAGAGGTGCGAGTTCTTCTTTCATACCCGGCGCTCGGCCTGCTACGAGTTGGGCGCGTAACGAATCAAATTGAGGGCTTGAGCGTAACCGTCATTACCGTGTAATTATTCTGATGCTAATCTTCGAAGAAAAAGACCTTAAGACCTTCTGACAGTCATAACTTTTCATACGCATGTCGGATGAATGCGTATAAGGTGCCGTTGTGTAGGCATAAAAAAAAACGGTCAAAGTGGACGTGAAACATTGTTCGCCTTGACGTGTAACTTTTCTGGTATTCACCTTTATAGAGAGATGACTCTTAAGAATGCGTCGGCTAGGTTTTAGGCTAGCGTCTTAAAGATGTCTCGGCGCGCGGTAACTCATCCGTTCTGTCCGACACCCAACTGCACCTAGTTACTGTGTTCACTAGGGACTGCAGTCGGGCCCTAGTGATGATGCAATAGTTACCGCGTGCTCACCCTTGATGAGAGAGGGGATTTTTTTTCTTGTGAAGTTTGTACAAGCAAATCAATAGGTTTGGATGAGATTCTATCCAACCGACCGAATGGAAGATAGCCCTTCGTCTTTGAATAATCATTGTGTGTGGATGACACCGAGCACCCCCTCTCTCGGTTTTCTGACGAAACCGAGGGGTGGGCTGTTGTTGATGCCGAACACCCACCCTCTCGGTTTTCTAACGAAACCGAGAGGTGGACTATTGTTGATGCCGAACACCCCGACCCTCTTGGTTTTTTTTTTTTTTTGATGAAACCGAGAGGTGGACTGTTGTTAGTGCCGACACCCCCTCCCCACTCGGTTTTTGTGCGAAACCGAGGGGGGGCTGTTTGTTGATGCCGACACCCACCCCCTCTCGGTTTTTTGACGAAACCGAGGGGTGTGCTGCTGATGTGCTTTCACCCCCTCCCCACTCGATTTTTGTGCGAAACCGAGGGGGGGCTACTTGCTGATGCCGACACACACCCCCTCTCGGTTTTCTGACGAAACCGAGGGGTGTGCTGCTGATGTGCCGTCACCCCCTCCCCACTCGGTTTTTGTGCGAAATCGAGGGAGGGTTGCTTGTTGATGCCGACACACACCCCCTCTCGGTTTTCTGACGAAACCGAGGGGTGTGCTGATGGTGTGCCGTCACCCCCTCCCCACTCGGTTTTGTTGCTTGTTGATGCCGACACACACCCCCTCTCGGTTTTCTGACGAAACCGAGGGGTGTGCTGATGGTGTGCCGTCACCCCCTCCCCACTCGGTTTTTAAGCGAAACCGAGGGGGGGTTGCTTGTTGATGCCAACACACACCCCCTCTCGGTTTTTGTGCAAAACCAAGGGGGGGGGTTGCTTGTTGATGCCGACACATACCCCCTCTCGGTTTTCTGACGAAACCGAGGGGTGTGCTGTTGATGGTGTGCCGTCACCCCCTTCCCACTTGGTTTTTGTGCGAAACCGAGGGGTGGACTGCTTGTTAATACCGACACACACCCCCTCTCGGTTTTCTGACGAAAACGAGGGGTGTGCTGCTGATGTGCCGTCACCCCCTCCCCACTCGGTTTTTGTGCGAAATCAAGGGAGGGTTGCTTGTTGATGCCGACACCCCATTATTGGGGCTGCTAGAAGAGGTCAAAAAGTGTCGGTATTGAAAATAGTGTGTTTTTCGAATTTCAGCCCCATTTGAAACCGACACTTTTTCGGTAAAACGCTGGTGAGCAGGGATGTCGGCGAGGGACAGTGCTATATTCGAGGGGGTTTCTTAGAGATAATCTAGGATGACGCCGCATGATGGCCAACCGGTCTTCACCCAATGTATTACCGCACCTGGTTACTGTATTCACCAGGTACTACGGTCATATGAGGGTGTTGACTTGGCCAGGATCAAGGAAGCACCATTTTATCCCGTGTTACCCACCGTCGACTGCACCAGTATGGAGACACGCACTGACAGAGTCAGACCAACCACCCCCTGACCGGTTTGGAACCGTTAGTCGTCAAAAAAAGGTGATGGCCAGTGACAATCTGATGCGTGGACCTGAGTGACAAGACTAAGCTTGGACTTTTGATCGAATGCCAATACGTCGGCGACGACGTCTCGGACTTTGTCTTCGAATGCCAAGGGCTGGGCCTTGGGCTTGTAGAGTGTTAAGGCGTTGGTCGCCTCGAACTTTGTCTTCAAGTGCCAAGGGCTGGGCCTTGGGCTTGTAGAGTGCCGAGGCGCTGGTCGCCTCGGACTTTGTCTTCGAGTGCCAAGGGCTGGGTCTTGGGCTTCTAGAGTGCCGAGGCATTGGTCGCCTCGGTCTATGTCTTCGAGTACCAAGGGCAGGGCCTTGGGCTTGTAGAGTGCCGAGGCATTGGTCACCTTGGACTTTGTCTTCGAGTGCCAAGGGCTGGGCCTTGGGCTTGTAGAGTGCCGAGGCATTGGTCGCCTCGGACTTTGTCTTCGAGTGCCAAGGGCTGGGCCTTGGGCTTATAGATTGCCGAGGCATTGGTCACCTCGGACTTTATCTTCGAGTGCCAAGGGCTGGGCCTTGTGCTTGTTGAGTGCCAAGGCGTTGGTCGCCTCGGACTTTGTCATCGAGTTCCAAGGACTGGGCCTTGGGCTTATAGAGTGCCGAGGCATTGGTCACCTCGGACTTTGTTTCGCGTGCCAAGGATGTCTCGTTGAACTTGGTGCATGTCAACGCGGCGACGTCTGCCTTGGACTTATTCTCATCGCCTCAGATGAGTATAGTCGATAGTTTAGCTTGACCTGGATTGTCAGGGGCGTTTTATCTGACTTTCACCTTGAAAGGGCGTAGCCGAATTGCCTTCGAGCTTCCGACTTGAATGGGCAGAATCGTAGGTCTTTCGTTGACCTGGGTTGCCAGGAGCCTTTTATCGGACTTTAGCCTCGAGAGGGCGTAGCCGAATTGCCTTCGAGCTTCCAACTTGAATGGGCGGAATCGAAAGTCTTTGGTTGACCTGGGTTGCCAGGAGCCTCTTTATCGGACTTTAGCCTTGAGAGGGCGTAGCCGAATTGCCTTCGAGCTTCCGACTTGAATGGGCGGAATCGAAGGTCTTTGGTTGACCTGGGTTGCCAGGAGCCTTTTTATCGGACTTTAGCCTCGAGAGGACGTAGCCGAATTGCCTTCGAGCTTCCGACTTGAATGGGCGGAATCTAAGGTCTTTGGTTGACCTGGGTTGCCAGGAGCCTTTTTATCGGACTTTAGCCTCGAGAGGGCGTAGCCGAATTGCCTTCGAGCTTCCGACTTGAACGGGCGGAATCGAAGGTCTTTGGTTGACCTGGGTTGCCAGGAGCCTTTTTATCGGACTTTAGCCTCGAGAGGGCGTAGCCGAATTGCCTTCGAGCTTCCGACTTGAACGGGCGGAATCGAAGGTCTTTGGTTGACCTGGGTTGCCAGGAGCCTTTTTATCGGACTTTAGCCTCGAGAGGGCGTAGCCGAATTGCCTTCGAGCTTCTGACTCGAATTGGGCGGAATCGAACTTCGAGAGATTTGATTTTGAGAAAAAAAAGGACACTTTATTGATATAACAAAGTTGCAGTTACACTTTTTCAGAGGTTGCCCCGCGGCATCCACGTATTACATTGACTTTCTTTTCTCCACTGCTGCAACCTCTCCTACTCTCGACCTGGTTCCTTATTAGCGAGGTAGCCATCGAGCCGCCCTTCTTGGATCAGGTCTTCGATGTGATGCTTTAGCTTCCGACACGTAGAGGTTGGGTGGCCATAGCTGCGATGAAACTCACAGTAGGCTGTCGTATCTCCCGCCTGGTCAGAATTTGGAGGGAGAGGCTGTGGCCACTTGCAAAAGGGCTCGTTCTGTAAGTAGGCGAAGATGTCTTCAATGGAGGTGTTCAGCTCAGTGAACACCCTTTGCTCCCTTGGAGTTCGCCTCTTTTCTGCTGGAGGGGCTTTCGGATCTTCATTGTACCTTTTGGCTTGGGCCTTTTGGTCGGACGCAGCATGGGCAGACTTCTTGTAGCGTGCTTCATTAGGAGCTTCATCATCTTTCTTATGTCGGGAGTTGCGAGACTCGCGGGGCTCGCGTAATCTTCTGGCCCGCTGATTATCTTCCACCTCTATCTCCCGCTGTACGCGCTTGAACATCGCTTCCAGGTTACTGGGAGGATGCCGGATGAAGTCGGTGTAGACGTGGAGCTCTGGCCGGATAGCATTCTGGAATGCCAGCATGATGGCCTCCTCATTATGGGACCGACCGGTGAGCTCAGAGTGCTCATTATGAAACCTCATCGTGAAGCTCCTTAGAGACTCATCGGAGCCCATCTTCAGCCGGTAGAGTGTATCCAGCTTCTTTTCCGGCTTTAAGTTTAGCCGGTAATGGTCCATGAAGAGTTCAGCCAATTCTTTGAATGTAGTCACCGTACCAGTAGGCAGTGTGTAGTACCAGTCGAGGGCAGGTCCCTCGAGGCTTCCCGCAAACATACGGCAGAGAACATGGTTCTCAAATTCGTAGGGCGTCAGGGCCTGCTTGTAGGCTAGGATATGGAGAGCAGGGTCTCCCTGGATGCAGTTGAACTTTGGTAGGTTCGGTGTTCGCCAACCCATAGGAAATGGTGTTGCAAGAACCTTGGGATGCAGTGGCCCCACCGAGGTGATTAGTTGCCTACGGTCTTGATGGCGACGTCCCACGTCGGCAGTATGCCTTAGTCGGTTGAGCAGCTTGCGGGCATCTGTTGCTTTCGTGTGCGAAGAGATAGAATGTCTAGTGGACCCTGTTGATTGAGGCGATCCTTCTCCGCGATAGTTGGGTGCACCGTTGACGTCGAGGCGATCCCACACCGTTTGCCTTGGTGCTTGTGTGGATACTTGACGCCTCTCGATACGTGGCACATGTGATTCTTCAAGATGATGAATCACGGCGGGGCGAGTCCTTGGTTGGTCTTCATCAGCAGTTGGAGAGTTGTGGGCCACAACCCCCGCTCTTTCAGCTACCTTCTTTAGGGAATCCCTCTCTTGCTCGAGGGCTGCGTTCCTCTTGAGAAGGTTTAACAGCTGGAAATCAGCAGCCGAAATTTGGTATGTAGTTAGATCGTTGTCCCCTTGGGTGGCGTGCTCTTTGCCAGATCGACGCCTCGGGGATGACGGGTCTCGCCGATCGCTGTGCCCTTCTGGATGGCTGCTTTGCGGCCCCAGCCGCTCCCGAACATTTCTTCGGTTGGTTGCAACCGAGACTTCTTGTTCTTCTTCGATCAGCAAATCGTTTGTTCGTTTAGTACCCGCCTTTGGTGGGTTGGTGCTGGCCTTCACCATCGAGCGTGTTGATGTCGGCGTGATGATGGCGTTGATATTGATTTAGATGAGGACTTGTGGCTCGTCACCACAAGTTGAATAGGAGTCGGTAGAGGTGTGGGTAAGACCTCTAACGATATCCCACAGACGGCGCCAAAGATTGTGGGGGGAAATTTCCGAGCCGCCTTGATCGGGAACCCCGCCCCACAGCCTTGATTGAATGTGGATGGTTTGTAGAGTTAAAGAGATGGGAGAATAGATAGAGAGAATAAAGAGCGATGACACAAGGATTGGTGACGGAGTTCGGCCTTACGACCTACGTCTCCGGGCGAGAGGTGCCACCTGATCTTCACTATAATTTGAATATAAAGGGTTGAGCGTTCTCTCGACAGGCCGAGAGAAGCTTCGTACAGTGGGGTTGCACGGAGCAACTAGAAGAGAACAAGGTAGGGAGAATAGAGCTCTAGCACTTGCTCTGGGATCCTCCTCCTCTTATTGAATGGCCAACCCCCTTCCTGGATGCCTTGGGGGTCCTTTTATAGCGTAGGCGCGTGCCCGATATGGCAGTGATGACGTGGCGCTGATGACATGGCACTGGTTCTGGGCCTCCTTGCTAGGCCCTTATTGGGCCGTTGTTCGGGCCCAATAAGGGGTAGGGCTTGATCTGCGAGCCTCGTAGAGTGGGCCCATGTGAGCCCAGGCGGGCTTACTCATTTGGGCCGTTGCGCGGGCCCATGCTGCTCTGATCTGGTCCGGTACAATTTTTGCACCCACAGGTGCGATACACCGGGACATGTTGCGAGTTGACTAGTTGACTTCACTAGAGGCACCCTACGGGAACCTCAGAGAATAGTGAAATCACTGGTGTACTTCACTTATGTGTGCCTTGCAAAGTCTCATACACGAGGAACGACCAACTAGTGACATAAGGGCGTTTTGGTCATACCATGCGTCACTATGTACTAGGGGGGCCGGCCCTTAGTGTTGAGAGACTGGTCAAGGCCGGCCCTATTGGTTATAGGAGGTTGTTGCCTCCGATGAAAGGGTCGGTCATGAGGCGCAGAAAACGGACTGGTTTTGACCGTTTTCGAAAACAAGGAAAAGATAGAGATAAAAGAAGAGATATATAGGGAGAGGTCAATCTTATCCGCACTAGACTTATCCATAAGCCTAGGGCCGGCCCTATATAAGGAATAGGAGAGAGGGGGGGCGGCATTATGAGGCCATGTATGGTGTAATGCATAGGGGGCCAGCCAAGCATGGGAAACCCTAGCCCCTCTCATTTCTTCTCCTCTCCTCTCTCGTCTCTCTCTCCCTTGCTTGCGCCATTAGATGGCGACTCGTCTTCCTCACGTGGTGTTTCGTAGAAGGAGAAGGCTTGTCGTATAGAGGCACTCAGAGATCCATCGACGAGGTGCCATGCATCGTGTGAGATCGGGTGAACTAGAAGGCGTCTCCCGCAACCTTTTGCTGTCCAAAATCTGCACAAAAAATCAACGTTGTTTCTATGATTCCGGGAGCTACAGATATCCAAACGATGTGAAATCTGTTGCAAAAGTTGCTTCTCGAAGTTGGCTACTTGTAGTCCATATTTCAGCCCAATCGAAGTTCGGAGCAGAAAGTTATGGCCATCGTACCGAAGCTATGTCAAGCAGATCCGAGCCCGTCTCTATCGACAAAGAAGAAATTTGTCGCGGTGAAAGAATCCGCACGCAGGTATGATGTCTAACATATAGATCTAGCATAGATAGAACATGCATACATGCTAGATTGTTCTTTCACATTAGATCGTCGTTATGGGTTCACGTAGTTGCCATGCTAGATTCATACACACATATGTAGATCGTTTCGATGAAAATTTTGATATGTAACGCACACCGCTCATGGTCCTCGGACCTTTCACTTTGCTTCCGCTGCGGGCCTCTACCATGGATTTATTTACGCCATCCCGCCGCCTGTTCTTCAAGAATCGACTGGCACTCTTTGTTGAAGGCTTCATGCTGCCGAGCAAGCACAGCCTTATGCGATGCTTCGGCCTGGTGAAGAGAGGACTTCAGCACGGCTATTTCGGCTTCGTGAGCTACCGTGGTGGCCTCGGCATCTGTTCGCTGCCTTCTGATCATAGAGGCCTGGCGCCTGAACCGATCTTCCATCGTGTCAATTTCTGCCTAAGCAGCCTCCAGAGCTTCATAAAGCTCGAAAGGGTCAGCGACATTCGCCTGCACGAGTTCGAGCTGAGCCCTGACTGCAGCTAACTCCTCCGCATGAACCCTTCGAGCTTCCACTAACTGAGCGCGAGTCTCTCTCAAGTCCTGCCGAGCAGTCCGCAGGGAGGCCTCGAGCTGAGCCATCCTTCGAGCACCCCCCTCGGTAACTCTGTCGGCCATTGTAGTTACGCAGCCGCTCATCTGACAAAAGTGAAAACGATATGTATAAAAGAGTTAGGAGAAGAACTTACTACTGCAATCAACTCTTCAACGACTCGAGGACTTACCTCGTGAAGCTCGTCGAGCTGGCTCCGCCAAGTAGAACCATCCACCCATGTATCCTCTTCTTCCACCTGATGGGCAGAGAGCCCACTGGAACGGTGGTGGGAGGTACCTTCGGTAGCTCCGAGGGGAGAACCGGGAGGTGGCCCGGTGACGGCCCCTAAAGCAGAGGAGGAAGGCGAAGCCATGAAGCGTCGAACATTCATGTGTTCGAAAAGTATAGCAGTAGGTGCAACAGTTGGTGCAGCAGTGGGTGCAGTAGTAGGTGCAGCAGTAGGAGCGCGGGGTGAAACTCGCCCACGCGACCCCATAGAGCCGGATGGCATGGCTTGTTTACCCCTTCAGTAGGAAAGAGAGGGACTGTAGTTGGAAGACTTCTTGGATTCCTCTACCTCCACGTAGTGTCGACCAGTCGATGGCACGTCTTCTGTCCAGTCGTCGGGGAGGGAACGTAAATCTTCGCAAGCAGCTTGTCGCGTGACGTGAATGGGGGGAGAGCGACTTTCATCATCGTCGCTGGAAGACTCGCTTAGCAAGACACATCTCCTTGCTTTCCCTGCAGGTGTAGCTACGTTGCAAGCAACTGGTTGCCTGCAGTCGCGTGCAGCTGCAGTCGACCTAGTGCGGTGCCTGAAGATCACGCAAAGCTTAGATGACGTCGTATTGGGGTTGAAACGTCTAACGGAGCTGACGTACCTGTCAAGAAGCTCTGAGGAGTAAGCAGAGGGCTCTTCTTCTCTACTGGTCGTTGCTGTTTGCTTACCTTTTTTGGGAGTAGTACTGTAAAACCTGATGACGAGGAGCTTCGGAAATAGCTACCGCCAGTCGGCGGCGTTATGCGTCACCCTCCTAATCAGTCTGTCCAAGTCATTCTCAACACCCTCAGGGCACTGGAGCTGCCTAGAGGGGTAGAAGTCCTCGATAGTCGCAGCGAGGTGGGAGACTGGCCCGAGAACTTTGAAACGACCCCGCCAGGGTCCTCTAACCACTATCGGGCACTCCTTCCAACCCCTCACGGAGTCGGATAAGCCTCCGATAAGAGGGCGACTGCCTGCGCGCGCCTGCAGGCTGAAGTAGGAGTACACGTTGCCTAGCGTCGTCTTGTAGTCTTTGACGTAGTACGTTTTCAAGAGATATGCGACGCAGAGCTGCTGCCCCGCCAGTTATTCTATTGTCTCGATACAGCAGAGTATCCTCCAGCCGTTGCCAGCTATCTGGCCGGGAGACACCTTCATATACTCCAGTAGGTGACCTGAGAAGCTCGCGAGAGGAAGTCTCAGGCCGCAACGTAGCTGTCCGAGAGTGATGACAGTACGATCGCCATTGTCATGGTCCAAAGGACCGGTAGCGAAAGAGAGTGAAATGGCATCAGGGATACCGTAAGCTACCCGGACGTCCTCCATCAGTGGAAACTACTTTGGCACGACGAACCAAGTGAAAGACATCTTCAGTGCTGGCTCTCGGCGTGTATCCAAACGAAATTCCTTCCAACATGCGACCCCTCGGCGTGTATCCAAAGGGAGCTATCTCCAACACGCAACTCCTCGGCGTGTATCTAAGCTAACTTCAGTGCAGCTACCGACTCGTGCAGCAATTCGCCAACCTGAGCGAGCCTTCAACCACAGAAAAAAATCCAAAGCAGAGGAAGAAAATGAACCCTCGGGGTCCTATTTATAGACGAAGTTGGAGCTGGGGGAATGGGTTCGGATTTCGAGAAAAATAGAAGGCGGGGTGGCGACGCCTGGTGACGCCATGTGGTGAAAAACTGAGAAAAGCACAGACAGCTATTCGGAGTTCCAACAGCACCCAAGCGAGGCTGGCACGCAAATCAAGGTAAAGCGATCCTGACCGGGCAGGACTGAAGACCGTCCGGTCAGGCGGAGGTATTGTGTGTACCCTCCCGGTCGGCTGCGCAAAGGACGAGGAAAGGGGGGGTCGGTCGCGCATCAAACAAAAAAAGGGGGGGTCGGCCGCGCAACAACCCCCTTTCTCTCATTCGGTCGGCCGCGCATCAGACAACAAAAGGGGGGGTCGGCCGCGCAACAGCCCCCCCCCCCCCCCTTCTCTCCTTCGGTCGGCCGCGCATCAAACAACAAAGGGGGGGTCGGCCGCGCAACAGCCCCCCCCCCCCTCCCCTCTTTGGTCGGCCGTGCACCAGACGACGAAAGGGGGGGTCGGCCACGCAACACCCCCCCCCCCTCTTTCTCTCGGTCGTGTCGGTCGTGCAACAAACCGAGGCGCGATGCGGCAGTCGAACCCGGAGATCTCGGAGGCTACGGAGTACTGACTACGCTCCGAGATTTCCGGCCAAAGTGACTGGGAGTCGACCGGGTGCCACGTCATCACTATCGTGACGGTTGAGCTCATTGCGGGGACACGTCGTCTACCCGCTTCTCGCGGAGCGCCACAACCGTCACCCCACCACTATAAAAGGGGACCTAAGCCTTCAGCAAAGGGGAGGGATTCTGGAGGAGACGCTGCCCGTTTCGTCCCGGAATTTGTGGAGCTGCAGAGGTCGGTCGGTAGTCAGAGGCTGTCTGCGGAGGTCGGTCGGTAGTCAGAGGCTGTCTGCGGAGGTCGGTCTGTAGTCAGAGGCTGTCTGCGGAGGTCGGTCGGTAGTTAGTGACTGTCAGCAGAGGTCGGTAGTTTGAACGAAACTGCAGAGGTCGGTATTTTGGGTGACCGGTCCTCAGGATTTAATTGGGGTTAAGGTGAGAGATTGTAACCGTTACAAGTGTTATAGTGCATTCTCGCCCCACCCGTGGTTTTTTCCCCTTCGACGTTGCGAAGGGGTTTTTCCACGTAACCACCGTCTTCTTTCTTCTCTTTGGTGTGTTAGATTGTGTTCGCCACCTGAACCGCCCGGTTCGACTAAAAACCCCCCACATTGACCTTGGTGCCGGAATACAAATTAATGAGCATCTCCCTTGAGGGTTTCTCCTATAGCCCTATGGTGTGCTCTTTAGGCTTCTTCCCATGATCCCATCCTATGCTGACATTCAGAACTTTGAAATTAAATTAAGAGCCTGCTCGATAAAAATTCAAAGCTTGTGCTATAGCTTTTACATGTGGATTCAAGCAATCCTTGGTGGATTCTAAGATCATCTAAAGAGGAAGACAACATTCTTTTTCTCTCATACTTCCGGCTGTGCCCGATAAGCTCATAGAAAATCAGAGATTTGACATAACTTACATTCCTCGGCGATCGATCACCGGGTCTTCCGACGGGCGGCCGTGCTAGCTGTCGATCATTTAGTCACCCAAGATAGAGGGAAGAAATATTTTGCTAATTATCTCTGGACAGGTGTCATTAGGGGGGCAAAGGCCATCTGGAGATATCTGAAGGTTTGGATACACATATCCACACCCTAGCCTCCTCCATGGGATCCTTCTCAGCCTCCATGCATTCAGAGCCACATTAACTCCATGGGGACAGTGTAAGTAACCCTAACATTTATGTAGTGGAAGCAGGAGACCAGGAATGGAATGTGTCAATAGTGAGGTGGCATTCATGTCCTTCACCCACTAACCCCACACTAAACAGTGCAATCTTAGGCTACATGACAGTCAAGGCCTTTATGGTCTTTAAATAAAAGGTAGTAACATCCATTGCACCCCTCTTCCTTTCCCCCCTCCCCCCCCTCTAAGTCCCTTAACAACTACCATACATGCTTAATTGTCCCTCTAACTCTGTAATTAACATACAATTAACATATTCTTATCAGTGTCGATCCCCAAAACCCTAATGGAGGAGGCTTAGGGTTTCCAAGGGCTTCACGGCCTCCCCGTCGCGCGGCGGCAGAAGCAGCGTGTGGCACGAACTTGCAGTTCGTGGCACGACGGGGCGGAGCGGCAGAGCATGACGAGGAGGTGGCAGTTGAAGCACACCACCGCGACCATGCTGCTGCGGGGGTTGGTGTGCTTCTTGGGCTCCTCTCGTGTTGGCTTGAAGCCGGCAGCCTTCGCCTCCGAGATTGGGACGGTGGAGATGTTGAGATCCAGGTCTAGCTTCTGCTCCTTGGGCTGGTCCAGCTCTTCTTCAAGCTCTTCCGATTCAAGTAGTACATCCTCCCCGACTGCAGAAACCAAAACCTTCGATAATTTTGCATAAGGGAAAAGGAATTCCACATGCTAAAACCAATCATGACAACTGTTTAGGATCCTTATTGGGGGGAGAGAGAGAGAGAGAGAGAGAGAGAGAGAGATTAACATGGTAACACTAAAGAAGCACCAACTTGTAATTTTTAACACTAAAACTTTCGAAGTTATATATATATATATATATATAGAGAGAGAGAGAGAGAGAGAGAGAGAGAGAGAGAGAGAGAGAGAGAGAGAGGAGAGAGAGAGAGAGAGAGAGAGAGAGAGAGAGAGATGAGAGAGAGAGAGAGAGAGGAGAGAGAGAGAGAACGCTATTACATGGTAACACTAAAGAAGTCACCTTATTGTAATTTTTAACACTTAAAGTTTAGAAGTTATATATCTAGAGAGAGAGAGAGATAGAAGGTGGTGGTGTAAAATTTACTTGCAGGTCTAGGCACTGCTCCCAATCCCAGGGCAAGGGTTCCTTGAGCTGGAGCTCAATGCTAGTTTGAGTCATGGGCTCATCCCAAGACTGCTTCCTCTCTCCTACTATGGTTCGCGTCGGATTCACAAGAAGAGCAATGATCCATCACGCTCAAGAGCTAGCTGGGCAAGCTAGGCTGCTTCGATCTCCTCCACCTCTTAGCTTGCTTTCCTTCGAACTGAAACTCTCTCTTGATCGTGTCAACGTAGTAATCCTTGACCCTTCTCTCTCTACCCCTCCTCCTACTACTACTACTATGATGTCATATTGAGATCGAAGTAGTAGAGAAGGGAGAGAGAAGTGAGGGGAGAGAGAAGGAGCTTTGAGTTGAGAAATAAGAGCAAAGCATCTCTCTCTCTCTCTCTCTCTCTCTCTCTCTCTCTCTAGCTGTTCTCTCTCCTCTCTCTCTCGTTTGAATGATATGGTTGATGAAGGAGGGGGAGGAGGGGGGAGAGGGGTGGGTGTGTGAGGATAGTAAATATGGGTTCTTAAATGGCCTTCATGGAACCTGCCATTAAAAGGAGGGGGCAAGGCGTGGCATTGATAGAGGGCAAGTAGAGTAACCTTAAATGCTTCAAATCCCCTCCCTCTACACACCCTTCAAAACGACGTAATGCTCGACTTAAATACCAAAATCTAACTCTCATGCAGCCCATTTACCCCTCTTGAGCCCCACTGATCAGTGCGTGCGTCTCACACGTGCCATCATGACTTATTAGCCCACAATTGAGTGTGCCCGTGTTGAGTGGCCGGGAGCTTAATTCCAACACCACCATAAACTCGATCATGGTTTGAATGATATGGACAATTAAGCACGTATGAAGCCAACCTATAGATATTTGAGAAGGTATGAGAGCTTCTCAACCTTTATCTCTAATCCACTAGTAATCCTATTTGACATTACAACAGATAAATCCTAATTTGGCGACCCAAAATGACCGTTTATACCCTTAATTATAGCCTGGTCGTTCAATATCGTGGGCCGCAAAGCATCTATCGCAATTACTTAATTAATTTCGGACGAAACCATCGGTTTAGATAACCTATTTATTGCTGTTAACGGATGTGTCCCACATCAGTGAGAGAAAGGAACCTATCACCTGCTTATTATACCTGCAATGGACCTCTGATCCCCTTACAATCCGGGTTTTGGGGGTGTGAGGGTATTTAACATAGTATCAGAGCTAGAGTTTACTGTCTCTTGCTCCGGGTCCTAGCTCCTCCATCGATCGTGCCTTACCACTCGTACTCCGCATGGGAGGATCCTTGCCATGTGTGTTCCGCTGGATTAGTTGCGCCTTCTATGGTGGCTGAACCTGGCTATGCTCAGTGTGGATGGGCATTTTAATGGCCATGCCCCAACCCTAATTCTCTTGCGTACATGCACCATTCTGCTTCTTGCGGTGGGTGGTCATTCATGGCCATGCCCTAACCCTAATTAACTCTTGCATGTATACATGTACAATTAACTACCATGATATCATGATCGATCTGCTTCTTGTGGGGTGGTCATTCATGGCCATTGCCCTAACCCTAATTGTCATGAGAGAGAGAGAGAGAGGAGAGAGAGAGAGAGTAGAGAGAGAAGAGAGTAGGAGAGAGAGAGAGGAGAGGTGTTAATAGTAGTAACTAAAAGCAGCACCAAGCTCACCACAACCATTCCCTCATGGAGTAAATTGGCCAAGGCATTACAATTTATATACCTCTTTTTAAAAAAAAAGTTTGGCCAAGGCATTGGGGATGGAATTAATACATATGGTGTGTGTTGGGGCTGCTTCTTCGTCTACCCAAACAGCGCCAACCACAACAAATTAATTGAGGCGCGGCGCCTCTCATTGTTAGTTAGTTGGGGCATGCACCTATTTAATGTTTGCATCCTTGTTGTTGATGTGTCCACCCATCCTTCTTGTACCCACTCATATTTTCATGAAATAAATTTTTTTTTTATAAAAAAGTAATGTTATTCAACCAGATATAAGGTTACAAACTATTTACATACCTCATCATATTTCTCAAAAAAAAAAAAAAACATACCTCATCAATAGTCGTCTGTTACCTACCAGTCGGGGCTGAGTGTGATTCATCGGTCAGGCCTGGGTGCAACCAACGGCTAGCTGCAATCGGGTCTGTAATTAATTTGTAAAGTTTTCTTCTGGCTGAATAGTATTTCTTCTTCTTTTTTTGTCTTTTCTTTCTTTTGGTAATCAACCACTGAACAAAATTGAAAGCCAACGGGCTCTTGGCTTGGTGGTACTTCCTCTATTCCATATTGGAGAGGTCCTATGCTCGATGCCTGGTATGGACAGTAGCGGATTCAGAAACTCCAAAATTTATATATTTGAGGGGGGTTAATTTGTGAAGATTTTTTTAAAAAATTTTTAAAACTTTAGAGGGGCCCCTAAGGGATTTTTTCATCTTTGGAGCCCCCCCCCCACCCTTTTAACACACGCGATCTAGTGT